>JAGDYQ010000252.1:492720-503728 GCA_021962125.1 Bulinus truncatus
CCTTTCCACCACGTCATAGCGTTCAATATCTCGATGCACGGTGCGCACCGGGGGGGGGGAGTCGTAACAATATTATGAAATCTAGAATAAAAATCTTTATACAATATGTCACTTTCTTTACCTATATTTGAATCTATTTTTTTTATTTTTATTTCGATTTGGATTAGATTAACACAGGCATTCATCAGTTCTGTTTTCGGACCAAGATGAAGTCCCTACTGGGTCGGTGTCACCATGAGGAATGGAAGCTACCAGTGGGTCACCGGTCGACCAGTACAGTCTTCATCCTCATTTTACACATGGTAAATTCATATCGTAAAGCCTCTGCTTTGCCTTAGGCAAAGGTTATATTTAGGGTGTGTGTGTGTGTGGGGGGTTTGCCGCATGCAAAACTGGACCCACTCAAAGATCCATAACAACCTCAGGGCCCCCCTCTGAAACCCTCTAGAGCAAAGGCATCTTAGCCCGGCTGCTGCCGTGACAAATTCTCAGATTTCGCTTCATTATAGCAGGCAAATGTAAATTCCCGACAAGACACCACATCCCCTTTCCCGTTAACTACAGGCCATTCTTTCCCGTTAACTACAGGTCATTTTTCCCGTTAACTATAGGCTATTCTTTCCCGTTAACTAAAGGCCATTCGTTCCCGTTAACTACAGGCCATTCTTTCCCGTTAACTACAGGCCATTCTTTCCCGTTAACTACAGGCTATCTTTCCCGTTAACTACAGGCCATTCTTTCCCGTTAACTACAGGCTATTCTTTCCCGTTAACTAAGGTCATTCTTTCCCGTTAACTACATGCCATTTTTCCTGTTAACTACAGGCTATTCTTTCCCGTTAACTAAAGGCCATTCTTTCCCGTTAACTACAGGCTATTCTTTCCCGTTTTCTACAGGCTATTGTGCATATTCGTAAGAAAGACTTTGTTTACAGGGGCTGCTATAAAGGACACACAAAAATATTAAAGTATTTAGGGACTTATTACGTTACGCCATGACGGTGTGCATAGGAGTGACGCACTGTGACAGGGAATGGTGAACAGAGTTACGTAAAAATTGAACGGCCTTGGAGACGCAAAATTTTCCAGTCAGGTTTGAAAAAAAGGGTTATCAAATGGGAAGGGTAGGGGAGGTGAACGCTCGAGTTCCGCAAAGCACCACTGTCAACATGGTGCTATTAAATATTTGTTTCGTGGTAAAAAGTACTTAATTTACGTAATGTAGTTTATTAATTATGTACTCCCTCTTTTAGTCTAGATAATATTAAATAATTAAAGATTACTTTGAAGATTTCTGAAATATTTTTTTTCTTTAGTTGAAACAAATTTTATTTTTAATTATATATTTTTTGACCGGTAAAAAACCCCCAAACAACAACAGGTTGCTTAGCAATGATTCCAAGCTTGCAGCTTTGGGAAAGTCTCAACTGTTCTGACCAGCTGCCATTTGTATGTGAGAATTTAAATGTAAGGATCTACCAAGGAGATGATTCATACTTTCATAAGGAGTCACTTCCTCTCTGTCCATCCTAACTGGACTCAAAAAGATGATGTCTGTTATAGAGTAAGTTACGGCGGTTTAAAAACTAGCCTAGATGAATGCCTGCTTACTCACTTTGTACTTACCCACCCATCGACATGCATACATATCTATCTACCAACTATGTACTTACCCACCAACTTATATACATACATATCTATCTACCAACTATGTACTTACCCAACAACCTATATACATACCATATCTATCTACCAACTGTATGTACTTACCCAACAACCTATATACATACATATCTATCTACCAACTATGTACTTACCCACCAACCTATATACATACATATCTATCTACCAACTATGTACTTACCCAACAACCTATATACATACATATGTATCTACCAACTATGTACTTACCCAACAACTTATATACATACATATCTATCTACCAACTATGTACTTACCCACCAACTTATATACATACATATCTATCTACCAACTATGTACTTACCCAACAACTTATATACATACATATCTAGCTACCAACTATGTACTTACCCACCAACTTATATACATACATATCTATCTACCAACTATGTACTTACCCAACAACCTATATACATACATATCTAGCTACCAACTATGTACTCACCCAACAACCCATATACATACATATCTATCTACAAACTATGTACTTACCCACCAACTTATATACATACATATCTATCTACCAACTATGTACTTACCCACCAACTTATATACATACATATCTATCTACCAACTATGTACTTACCCAACAACCTATATACATACATATCTATCTACCAAGCTAATTTCCTATCTGAATACCAAACTACATATCTTCATAAACATTTGACCTTCTTCACCTCTATTGATAATCTACATTTCGCATTATTAATAACTACTTTTACATCTACCTAACTAACTACGAACTTTTTTCAAGCATATTATTACCTAGCAGCCTTCCAGCTTATATACACACCTGTCTGAATATCTCCATTTACTAGATATTTATTTATATAAGTAACCGACTAGACATATATTACAATATAAATAAAAGATAAATATATTCATGTAAGAAACTATGTTCAGTATTTCAGTCAACAATCTACTTGGCACACAGCTCAATCTAACTGTCAGAGTCATGGTGGACACTTGATAAGCATACATGACGATAGAACTCAATCATTTATATTCAGTCTCATGATGTGAGTGGTCCAATCATTCAATTGCCATGTTTTGTAAATGGTTAAAGTGATTTTTTAGAGCATTTTCGAAAAAAAAAATGCTCTATTGTCCCCGTTTTGTCTGTCCGTCCGTCATCACCCTAGATCTCAACAACCATAAGTCCTAGACCCATGATGTATATATCATTTTGTAGGTCTTGGCCTGCCAAGAAATGACTTTTTCCATTTCGCGATCTGACCTCTCAGGGCCGTAAAAGGGGCCTTAGTACCGTTTTTTACTATATAAGCTATATTAATAAAGGAGCGCTATATCTCAGCAACTATAAGTCCTAGACCCATGATGTATATATAATTTTGTAGGTCTTGGCCTGCCATGTGTACATCAAAAGTTCATTTCGCGATAGGACCTCTGAGGGCTGGGCTTCAGGGCTCCTAAGGGGCTTATATATTATATATACACCTTGTACGTTCAATAACCCGTTCATTTGGTGCGAAATACTGCAGCACGTAGTTTCACCAAGATTTATTAAGAAATTCATCAAATGAAAAAGTAAGCTTGTGTTCTGAGTTTAATTGAAAGTATCAGAGCTATGCAACAATTGACGGAGTTTTCGGACGATTAAATGACTATAATTTAGAATGTTTTCAATTATGAGTCCTATTTCAGTAACCACAAACCACTTGTAGTTAGATTTAAGAGACAATAATTTTTTTTCAAATATAAAGAAACGTCTTTATAATTTTTTTTTTTACAAATATATGCATTACACACTTAAATTTATAACCCATTTCCAAGAGTTTTCAATAAATATTTACTGAAAGCTAACAAACGTACTGATACTAACACGAAAATGCGCTAACACGTCCTGTGTCCAGAATGGAACAGGCTTAATTGCTTGTTTTTAAATCTCAGTTATAAACAAAATTGCACATAATAAGAAATGATTCACTGCCTGAAAGACATTTAATTAAAAAAAAATTTTTGCCTTGACACGGGCGTGTCATTTGTTTTTCTGTTTCATTTAAATTTTAGCCGCCAAAAACCTATTTCTCCAATCTGGCTTGGTCTGAATGATGCTTCTGTTGAATCTCGTAAGTAGTTTGTTTAACTTGTTTAGTTGTTTTACAGCGGCGTCATCAGGCCCGTAGAGTGCGGGGGGCTGGGCCCCCTGCGGTTTTGGCTCTATGCCCCTCTGCTTAGTTTGCTCATCTTAGTAACATTTTGCTTCCCCCCTCGCTATTGGTCTGGCCCCTGCTGTAGAATGCCTGGCCCCTGCTGTAAACTTTTCACGCTACGGGGCTGGGCGTCATATTAAGTGCTTCTGAGAAAGTTTATGGGTGTCGACTGTCGAACCAAAAATACATGAATAAATTAATGAAAAGTGATTGACAATAACCTACTTTTATTGTAATAAAGTGAAAAAAAAATTACTTAGCTTGTATATACATTTAGATTTTAACAAGATTGAGCTTGGGGCTCCGTAGGATGCGGGCCCCCTGGACTGTATTAACGAGTTAAACTTGGGGCTCCATAGGATGCGGTTCCCTGGACTATATTACCGAGTTAAGCTTGGGGCTTCATAGGATGCGGTTCCCTGGACTATATTAACGAGTTAAGCTTGGGGCTCCGTAGGATGCTTTTCCCTGGACTATATTACCGAGTTAAGCTTGGGGCTTCATAGGATGCGGTTCCCTGGACTATATTAACGAGTTAAGCTTGGGGCTCCATAGGATGCGGTCCCCTTGACTATATTAACGAGTTAAGCTTGGGGCTCCATAGGATGCGGTCCCCTAGACTATATTAACGAGTTAAGCTTGGGGCTCCGAAGGATGCGGGGCCCCTGGACTGTATTAACGAGTTAAGCTTGGGGGTTCCGTAGGATGCGGTCCCCTGGACTATATTAACGAGTTAAGCTTGGGGCTCCGTAGGATGCGGTCCCCTGGACTATATTAACGAGTTAAGCTCGGGGCTCCGTAGGATTCGGGCCCCCTGAACTGTATTAACGAGTTAAGCTTGGAGCTACGTAGGAAACGGACTCCCAGAAGCGATTGTGTTATGAGTTTTGGACGTGATAGAATGAGACGTTATATGAAGTCCCCTGAGTGTAATATAGTCATGTCATTTTCTTTACTATATTGAACTTCATCATCATCATCATTGCCCGTCACTCCTATCAGAGTATGGGCCACCAACTAAAGATCTCCAGTGACTTTCTGTCCTGAGCCATTTTCTCCAGCTGCTTCCAGCTGAACCCCATCCTGGTGATGTCCGCTTCAAATTCTCGCCGGCCTCTTTTTCTTTTTCCTTGAGGATTCCATCTCAATGCTTGCCTAGTGATATTACTTGCTGGCTTTCGTAATGTGTGGCCTATCCAGCCCCATCTCATCTTCCTGATCTCTTCTTCTATTGAAACTTGGCCGGTTCGTTCTAAAAGGCTGGCTTTGGTGATGGTGATTTTGAACGTAGCAGGTAATAATTAAACGTTTTAGATAATGTTTACCTTTCAATGACTTGATTCATTATCTGTTAGTAGCCAGTTCTTTTGTAGTTGTAAAAAAATCAATATTAGATACATGGGCGTCGCTAGGAATTTTTCCATGGGCAAAAATTTTCCAGGGGGGGGGGGCAAATAACAACTTTATGACATTTTTTTTAAATGAAAGGGGGGGGAGCAAATGCCCCCTTTCTTATATGACATTTTTCAAAATGTAGGGGGAGGCATTTGTCCCCTTCCCCCCCGTTCCCCATGAATACATCCATGATTAGATAGAACCCATATAACGAATCATCCACAACTTTCTCCACGGTGAATGTTATTTGTGTAGACTAAAGTTGTCTTTTATTTTTTTCAGTTTTTGACAAACAAAACAAAACAAACAAACAAAACACAAAACTACAGTTATAACTGAGTGATTGGATTAACTTTATTGATGACAACATAGTGAAGTCATGGAAATTGTTTTTAATTTAAGTACATTTATCCCGATTCTCATTGCTCGGCTTTCATCTGGTTGAATTAGACAAAGCAGCGTGCAACTATCGGTGGCGCCACCAGGCCCGTAGCGTGCGGGCAGGGGCAGGCAACCTTTGCGGTTTGCCCCCCCCCCCCGCTTATTTGTTCTACTTAGTAAAATGTATTACCTGACCACCCCCTGCTATTGCCTGGCCACTGCTGTAGAATGCCTGGCCCCCGCTGTAGAATGCATGGCCCCTGATGTAGAATTTTCACGCTACGGGGCTGGGCGCCACTGCACGTGATTTGTAGAAACAAAAAATAAATTAATTAATTAATTAGTCTCCTTAATTAGAAAGAGGTAAAAAAAATATTTCAATAAATTATTGAACTTACTATAGCCATTATTTACAAAATATACTGATATCAATCATCGCAGGCTATCAATGGAGTGACGAGAGTCCGTTTGATTTTACTCTTTGGTCGCGTGGTGAGCCGAACAGTCTATCAGTGTCCGAAGACTGCACAGAGGTGAGTTTTAGACATAAAGGTTCTTTTCACAAACGCACACAAACACACACACATACATGTATGTGTACAATTTTAGGAAAACTTTTTTGGTCTGAGGACCCCAATCCCTCTTAATATATACGCCATGTTTACGATGATAGGCAACAGAAAACATAAACAAATGTTGAATTACATTTATTATGAAATAGATACACAGCTTTTAGTATGTGTAGGTACATGGTACCCTAATAATTAAAGAAGTTTTACCCTGAAAAGTGGTGTGTGCACATGTAAAGTGGTGTGTGTACATGTAAAGTGGTGTGTTCACATATAAAGTGGTGTGTGCACATTTAAAGTGGTGTGTCAACATGTAAAGTGGTGTGTGCACATGTAAAAGTGATGTGTGCACGTTTAAAGTGATGTGTGCATATGCATTTATTCAAAAGAAACTTCTGAATCGATACCTCTCTAATATGCATGTTACCCGTGATTAGCTGATGTATTTTACCTAAATAAAGTGACAATATGCATTGACAGGGCGCTTAATTTACCAACGACCTAGGCCTATCCATTCAAAGGGCACTCAATTAACCGACGACCTAGACCTATCAATTCAAAGGGCATTCAATTAACCGACGGCCTAGGCCTATCAATTCAAAGGGCACTCAATTAACCGACGACCTAGACCTATCAATTCAAAGGGCACTCAATTAACCGACGACCTAGACCTATCAATTCAAAGGGCACTCAATTAACCGACGGCATATGCCTATTCATTCAAAGGGCACTCACCTTCCAGCGGACAACTGACTCCACACCTGTCAATTCAAAAGGGCATCAACTAACCGACGACCTAGACCTATCAATTCAAAGGGCACTCAATTAACCGACGACCTAGGCCTATTCATTTAAAAGGCACTCAATTTACCGATTACTTGTGTCATTAAAATTTCTAGTGAATTTTCTTTAAACATTGTCTCTAAAAATTGCGCCGAAGTCCAGCTTGCTAAGTGAAACAACAGTCATAAGAAATTAAGATAGGTAGTAGTTTTACAATATCTTTCTTAGAAAACAGTAACTTATCAAAAGTCATACGATGTTTAAGAAGTGAAGCCCTGATATTAAAATGATATATTATTCTCTATTGATTGTCTAACAAAACATGGAACAAATAGTGTTGTAATACTATGGCTAGATTTAATGTGTTAGGGTGGAAAGAAAAAAAAATATTATGGTGGAGAAGGCTTTGAAAGAAAACAACGAACACAAACGCAGTGCCGTAACGCCCGGGGCACAATACTTTTTAAATACCTTTTAAGCGTCCCCCACATTAAAAACCATTAGGCCCCTATTTGTGAGTAGCCCCGGGGCATGATGCCCCCTTGCCCACCCCTCGCTACGCCTCTGCACAAACGACAATCACATTCTAAACATCAGCTACTGGCTGATAAATTATAATATGGGCTTAACAGAAAATTTAACTGGGTGATGGCAATGGACCTCATGGGAGGCTCTGACCGAAGTCCCATTAAGGTCCAGCTACATCTCAGTAGACAGACCCACGCAATAACTCGCTGTCTTCAGATATAAATAAACTATAAAAGTTGCCATTGTGTTTCGTCCTTATAGTCTTTAAACCAACATTGTCTCCACCAATATGTTAACCTACCATGCAATTCAAAACATAAGTAAGTGAATGTATATACTTACCCAGAGGTACTACAGTAGTTAAAATAAAGTATATTGTTAACTGATTCGTTACTTTCTCTAATAAGTTAATAGAACAACTTTTTTCCCCCCTCAAGATGCTGCCCACTGATGGTAAATGGAATGATAACAATTGCCACGTTGTAAGACCTTATATATGCGCCATTCAAAGAAGTAATTATGCTTCATTTTATAAAGTATGTTAACAATTAGGCAACTGATAACACACTTTCTACTCTTTCCAGTATTGCATTTAATTCCAGTTGCGAGCATGTTTTAAAAATAAAACTAACGCAAACAAGCATTTCGCTTGAAACATAAATCTTGACTGGTTTAAAAAGAATGTACGTTTCTGTTTTGCCAGGTAGGCCTACACCAGGTATTCAAACGACTTTGATCACTGTAGAAGGTAAATTAAATTTATATCTTTGTTACTATTAAACTTCTATCCACTGACGTGGCCGTGTGAGGCGACAAGGGCGATCAACATAAAAACGCAGAAGCTTCATACCAAACATAACTTTATGGTTATCACCCGTGGAATCAATTACCCTTAAAATGTACAGTTTTTTTTATTGAGAATAACATTCTAATTAAAATCCAATATATTCTTATGTAGTCATTAAACATGGATAGAAATAAATATATTTAGAAATAAAATATTTAATAAGTATTTCATGCTTATTTCATTGGCTTATTTTCAATGCATAGTCAGTCACTACTAAAATATAATTGTGTATTTCGTTGTTTATTATTGCTATCATCTGAACTAGAGATGGTCCCAGAATGTGCAGATAAAGACTGGAGCTATCATGACTCATTCTGCTATTATATAGGTACTGATTTTAAATCATGGAATAAGGCAAGGAAGTATTGCGTCTCTAAAGGTGGAGATCTTGCAAGTATACTTCGGAAGAGAGAGCAATTTTATTATAAATCTTGCAATTTCTGAAGGCATTATTTACGATTAGTTAATCAATACTATAGCTCTATAGAGTTGATAGCTTGTTAGCTTTGGTTTCTTATTTATGTCTTTTTGGTAAACATGTTTTAGTTTATCGACGATATTTCTATTAAAATTATAAAAAAGGCCGTTTTAAGACGATATTAATTTGATGCAAGAGACAAACTTTCTAGTCTATAATTATAAAACTAAACAGCTAATAGTCGAAACTTGTAGGTAGATACACCACCTTATTCTCAAGGCCAGTAATCCGGGCTCCCCACCCCTCCACAAAATAGTTAGAGCTATGCCCCTTGTCATTCCCCTGTGCAAAATAACAGTAGAAACAGAAAATGACAATTTACTCATTTGACCAGTTTGATAATCATTTTACAATGAGCAAGTTTTTTTTTATATTCTGAAATACACATTTTTTTTATCATATCTACCATATTAATATATATCAAGAGTACTAGTAAAAAATACTAATCTTTATAAAAATCTAAATCAAAATAGTTTTAAATTTAATGAGATTTAAATTTAATATTCTGTGTTTGAATACACTTTATACACATTGTTCAACAAGCAACCCCAAGCAATATTTTAAAATTCTTTTGCCAAATATTGTCATGGTGAAAAAAAATGAACAGATAGACTTATATTGTAATATGAATATTTAAAAGAATTTACATTTAATATACGCTTGAATCTATAAATGGTTATTTCGAACATGTTTTGAATATTTAAAATCAGTTCTTTATTGTTTCTGAGCAAAAATTATTTTAATCATTTACCTAAGATGTATAATTTTTCAGCAAAGCAAAAATTCAATACGTGATGTATGGATTGGTCTCAATAAGAAAAATCAAGATTATTATGTGTAAGTTAAATTGTATTAAGTTAAAATTTGTGCTAATACATAACTAACTATACTCAAGATGATTGTCAATTAAACAGTACTGAAATAAAATATTTGCTAATATATATTGATATTGTAAGCCTGCATTGTTTTTGGCACTACGGTAAAACAGTACAAGCCACTAATTATGATACTGAAAATCATGTTAATGGCAGACTAAATTACTGAGCAAGTGTATATGCATAAAAGTAATGTAAAATACACAAAAAATGCAATTTATCATGCCAACTTAACTGTTGCAGAATCCGTTATCAGTGTGTGGATCACTTAGTAGCTCTTGAAAAATATCTTAATATGATCTAACTCAAAAGAAAAACAAAAAATAAAGCAATGAAACATACTGAATTTGATGTTTGGTAAAGATTTTTAAATTCCATATATTTGCTATGAACTAGATGGTCTGATGGGAGTCACACTGAGTATTTGGCGTGGTATCCAACACAACCCAAAGATGTCGAAGGCTCCGAACTGTGTGTAACAATGAAAATTGACCATGGTAAGCTGGCTATTTTAATTACCTTTATATACAAAATGAAACTTTTATAGATGCATCTTGAATACAAACAATGTGTTTTAGGCGTTAAGCGCTCAACATAAGGATGCTGACTTCGAGACACGGAAAAAAAAAATTCTGGTATTTGTAGTTTTCTTTTTTCTGAAGCTAAAAGAAATGGTTTGAAACAAAGACTGTTAGTATTTAAAATCTATGCTTTTATATATATTATATATATTTTTAGAGCATTTTTGAAAAAAAAAAATGCTCTTTTGTCCCCGTTTTGTCTGTCTGTCTGTCTGTCATCACCTTAGATCTCAACAACCATAAGTCCTAGACCCATGATGCATATATCATTTTGTAGGTCTTGGCCTGCCATGTGTGCAGCAAAAGTTCATTTCGCGATCTGACCTCCCAGGGCCGTAAAAAGGGGCTTATAAAGTACCGTTTTTTTACTATATAAGCTATATTAATAATGGAGCGCCCTATATCTCAGCAACCATAAGTCCTAGACCCATGATGTATATATCATTTTGTAGGTCTTGGCCTGCCAAGTGTACAACAAAAGTCCATTTCGCGATCTGACCTCCCAGGGCCAAAATATAAGAGTTTCTTATGTACCGTTTTTGCTTATATTTTAAATATAAATAATAAAAGCTAATCAAAGGGGCGTAATCATTATTTATTTTTGTAACAGTTATTCAACATGATTACTTCCCTCTCATTAAAAATGCTCTAAAATGTCCTTTGTCCGAAATGGAAAAGACTTAAATTGCTTGAT
>JAGDYQ010000252.1:504296-775503 GCA_021962125.1 Bulinus truncatus
CTGGACTAGCAAAAAGCAGTCAGTGAATATGACGTCCATAAATAGTAAACACTTTGCTTTGTTGCATTCTATTATTTCATATGTTTTGAGGTTGTTATTTAATGTTTAACACTAAACAATTAACATAAACCATTAAATTACTATTTAGTACCAAATCAATGTTTTCATTGCCTTTGTGCAACCCCTAAATATTTCACGATTGAATTCATTTTTTTTTTCAGAAAACATTTTTTTTCCTGGCATAACACAATGCAGGCCTTAAATTTAGAAAATCGAAAAAAAATATTTTTGGGCCACCCTAAATATATATATAACATAATATATTAGGGTGGTTCATTTAGATATGGTAAAAAGTGAAATGTGTGCTATAGAGCAAGACACCCTCCCAATTTTTGACATCTGCTAATAGAAATGTTTTGGTAAAGTTTTAGCTTTAAATTCCAACTACAAGACGGTGCTCAAGAGCAATATAATATCCAAGTTTTAAGAAATTCTAGCAAAATGAAGAAATACACAAATGTTGAACGTTTTAAAATTCTAACTAGCAATAGCTTTTTAATATCAACAGTTCAACACTCTTTTGCAAATTAACCATCTAGCTTAATAAATATGGCTATTGGCATTTGTCACAATTAAAAGGTCAAATTGTGCTGTTCCATCAAAAAACTTTAAAATTTAACCTATTCAAAATTAAGTCACAAAAGTAGGCATTATCATTCAATGTTATTGTCATTTTGACATTAAGGCCTGTGCAGCAGACTTTTTGGTGATTTGTGTTGGAGCAGCCTTGCGGTTTGCTTCCATTACTTGCAATGAGAGTAGTTTTTCTTCTTTTTCGTTAGTAAGCAGAGTGTTGTATTCTTCAAAAAGCTTCACTGCTCGCTCTGCAGTGTTATTCATAACACGTAATGACTTGAATCGTATCTGGCCATATCGATACTGTTCAGGTGCAGGCAACTCTTGTGATAGCAATTCAAGAAATGCACTGACAATGTTATAACAAAGAAGAAGGTTCCCATTCCGGGAACGTAAACATACATCTGGTTTCTTTATAATTGATGAATCTTCACGCATTTTTCGTTTTTATCTTCACTGGTGATTCCCTGCACAATTCTCATTATTGCAGCTGCTGTAATAGGATCTGAGAACAGGCCTAATCCAACAAGCTCGTCTGAAAGATACCAGAGATGATTTTCTAGGACTTTTCTTGCATCTGAACTGATGTCATGATCGATGAACTCGTAACTGCTGAGATCAGTCCACAGCTGTAAATTACTAGATGTAGCTTAAGTTGCACAAGGACCAGTTACCCAATTCTTGGTGTAAATTAGTGCACCAAACTACAAAACGCTCAACTTGGGCTTCTTCTTTGTAAGCTTTAAAAACTTCTGTTTGGTTGCGGAAGAGATTTATTTTCATGGCATAAATTAATTTTGCCATCCAGCGAGCACAATGTACTGGTCCTGGAACCCTCCAGTGGAGTGTACACGCTGGATGTCCCAAACAATTAGCGTAAACTCAATAAGCTCCATCTAATCATCTTTGACTTGTTCCTTTAAGGTGATCTTTGGTCAGGGCTGCAATGGTTGCACGTGATAAACTGGAAGCTTCAGGTGTGACTTGAAATTCTGAAAAATTCTGCCTGGTGATGACACTC
The DNA here is from genome assembly GCA_021962125.1 of Bulinus truncatus. Classification (NCBI taxonomy): domain Eukaryota; kingdom Metazoa; phylum Mollusca; class Gastropoda; family Planorbidae; genus Bulinus; species Bulinus truncatus. The sequence continues at coordinate 505,954 of JAGDYQ010000252.1, forward strand.
CAACAGCCTTTGAATCGTTTGAAAAGCGGGATATCTGGGGAGTTTGAAGGTCCAAAGCAGATACTGAAAACCTTTGACAATACATTACATGATGACGACAGGATAACCAATAAAGTTCACGACATAGCCTGTTTTCAAGGCCAACACATACTTCATTTATTCTGCCGGTATTTGCTGAGGTTGCGTCAAAGCATATAGCCTGAACCCTCTCAACCAGCTGCCACTCCACAAATAGTTTGTGAACAGCATTTGCTTCATTCTCACCAGTTTCAGAGCTCACCTTTGGTACACCTAACAGTTTGTCCATCCCATCACTTGAAACTAAAAGTGGTAGCCTGTCAATAAGCCCCAAATATTGCTGGAAGTATCTTTGCATACAAATGGATTACTAATGGGCAAGAAGTTGGCTCAAAATTATCTTTCATTGCTTTAGAAATTTCAAATAGGGCTGCAGCAATAGGAATAAGTAGTCAAACAGATTCACGATCAGATATTTTATTACGGTCAAAGGCACTTGTTACACTTGGATTGAACAAAATTGGTCTTGAGAGGTTTTCTTTATATGAGTTATCTTGTCTTGCTGTTTACCTGATTTGCTAAATTGGTCGGTATATACTCATCGTCATCTTCAGTTTCATCATCAAGAACACTTCTTGCAAATGCACATTCATCATCAACAGGAAGTTATGACATAGAATAGTTAAACAGCCAACCCTAAGTAAGTAAGATATAACACAAAGAACATGATACAGTAAGCAAAATATGCAAAATGTAAATTGCATGAAAGTTCGGCAATTTTCGATGAAATTTTGAAAATCCAAGGTCGTTGAGCATCACCTTGCAATTGGCACAAGAGGCTGAAACTCTGCCCAAATTAAAGGTTTGCTATAAGGAAAAAATTTAGAAGGTGTCTTGCTCTGTAGGTGAACGTTGAGTTTTTTGGGCCACCCTAATATATATATATATATATATATATATATATATATATATATATATATATATATATATGATTCAAATCTCTCATTGGCCTACCTTTTTCTCCATCTTATTGAACCTAAAACCATTCCACGAACTAGCGGGTGGCCAAATATCGTTATTTCTTACATACATTATCTGAGCTTCAGTCTGTAACTTGGCCAAAATGGCGCCTTTCTCTTCACAAGCCTGTCTATATAGAGCCAATAAAAAAAACTTAGTGAAGAGAAAGTCAATACTTAAAAGAATAATTAAGCAGTAGACCGTCAAGATAATGAAACCCCTGTAGCTCTAATTGTTGGGAATGCGTTAGAAATTGAAATAAGTATAAACAATGTTGAGATAGACGATAATCAGAATTATTACACTGGTAAACAGTGACTTCATTGCCAGTGATAATTGAATTATTTTATACAAAGTCAACAATGCTGATTTAGAATATGTAAGTGATTTTGCTAGATTGGCTCTATTTTACGAGATATTAAAATTAATTAAATAATGTATACACCGTGTTTGAAAACTGTCAAGAATCGCATGAAGTAAAATAGTATACTAACAAATAGTAGTGAAACTTTTAATAGTCATGCAGAAATATGTGTAATAGTGTTATGGAAGAAAACATTTTCATTTTAAAATCTAATTATGTCTAATTAATTAATTAATTTATTAATACGTTAATAGTCTATGGTAATACATTAGCAAATCGCTGTTCGCTCGACTTCCTATTGTGTGTGTCGCTGGGGCAATTGCGCTGGAGGCTCCAACATTAGTCAGCCATCGTATGTATGTCCCATCTTCCTTAATATCTCTACTCCATCACCCTCATATCCTGATGGAACCTCTCGCCTTGATCCTCACTGAATTTCCCAAGGTTACCTGGAAATTTGTCTAAATGACTGTGCAGTAATGTACCTTGATACTCATATTTGCTCCAATGTTTCCCGATAAGATGTTATTTAAACTTCTGGTTTGAGAACATTTCTTTCATTGAGCCTGGACGCTAAAAGCTCAGATGCTTGCTTGGACAGATTTAGGTCTCGTATCAGGTCATTGAGTTTTTAGCTGAATGGTTGAGGTGTTGAAGAACTTCCTTCATAATCGCTTCCACTGTTTTCACCTGCCAAAAACTCCAGATCTTGCTCCTCGTCGGAGTCTGATGGTGAAAGCTCTAATAATCCAGTAAACACTGGTATAGGAACTTCACTGCTATGTGGAATTGGTCTCCTTGCAGATTAAAGATCAGGATAATCCCACTTATATTTCTTGTGGCGATGAAGTCTTTAACATTCACAATACAAAAATGACAATCCCCAACATAGTCTTTCGGCTCTCGCCATACCATTGGTACACCGAAACTTAGACTTTTCTTCTCACCATTTTTCCACTGCCGTAGGCTCTCCACACAGTTTTTGCAGACATTATGGGGAGCCCAAGACTTGTCTTGGTCTCCCAGCTTCACACCGAAATAAGCCAAATATGCCTGCTGCACAAATTCGGTTATATTTCTTCTTTACTTTTCAATCATGTATTCTCCACAGATGTAGCAGAATACATTCGGATTATTTTTGCAGCATCTTCGTGATGAACTCATGATGTCTTTAGAAAGCAGCTATAAAAGAGAAACGAATAAACCAAGTTATAACTTGGTATAGTTAAATTAAACTGTAAAAAATATAATCCAATCTATTTTCGAATTAAAACTATACAATGTGACGTAGTACACAAAATTTACTCACCAATTACGGCGAGATAGAGAGTGACAAATATGCTACAAATTTCTCAAGCGACCGCGCACTCGTTAATCGATCTCAACTTCGTGGTGATGTCATAACGCCATGACGTCATCGATATATAAAATCTCTGCTGTTCGTAACACAATAAAATATTTCCAACCAGCTTCATGCTTCAGAAATGGCGCTGTAAAACTTCAGATATAATAATTTCAATGAGACACAACCGATACCAAACTTATTGCATTTGTTGTACACAAAGGGTACAATCATATTTTCAATGGTGTCCAATATCTCAGAGACTAGAGCCAATTAAGCAAAAGCAGTGGCAGTTTTGAAATCAGCACCCAAGAATTGCTATAAATTCATTCAAACATTCTTGGCAATTCGCAAATTTTTTTTTTGTTTGGGTGTGTTATTATTCCAGAAGGAAGTATGTGGTCTTGTAAATTAAAGATGAAAATATTTTTGCTTTTAACTTTGGATACTTTAAGCAGAGGTGTAGCGAGGGGTCGGCAAAGGGGGGGGGGCATCATGCCCCGGGCGATACTCACAAAGGGAAGCAAAATGTTATATTTTATATATAATAGTATATGGCTTTCGAAATTAAGGGGGGGGGGCACGCTAAAAAGTTATCAAAAAGCTATTGTGCCCTGGGCGCGAGATAAGCTCGCTACGGCACTGCTTTAGAGTTAAGGGCCTGTCATAGTGTGGTTGATTATTTAACGCACATGTGTGTGTGTGTATGTGTGTGTGTGTGTGTGTCGGGGTCGAGCTAGAGATCATCGAAATGAGGTCAGAGTCTGGACATTTCTATGATCGGCTATTTGATCTAACGTAGCAGCTATTCGTAGAATGTTCGGGCTGTTATGAAAGCAGATATAAAAGCTGTAGTTTGTAAGTCAGGAGGGAAGTTTAGCTGTGGGATTAAAGAAATGGAGTCATAGTAATGTGATGTTTATAGAGTGAGTATCGATATTGGTTAAACGACAATAGGGATACTTTATTTATGTACTATTAGATTAATATGTGGATGCAATTTGTATTCACAGATATGGGATTACCTTTTTGGATATTTGTGATACCATTATCTGATATTGTGTTTTGTGATTAAATATTATATGAACCATGAGCTGCAGTAGTTCTTTATTTATATGAGGGTTGGATATACCAACTAACACTAGTACATGACACGTCTCTTATACAGCGGTGCTTCTATACTCTTGAGAGCTACAGTCCTCATAGTCATATAAACAATACGTATCACATGTATCCGTTACAGGCCCAATACCACAGAACGGGTTAGTGTAATGACCTAAGTGTAGAAACCTAACCTCCACTGGTTATGAAATAATATTACTTAAACGTTACTGTCCTGAGTTCCATAACCCCCACCCCTTAAATCCCTTCCTTCAGTGTGCTCACCTTGGTATACAAAAAATGGTTTACAAGCTGATTTAAATTAATAACTAGCATCAAGGTGAAAAGTAAAATATTACATATTTTATCAAATATGTCCGAGAATTGAGTAGGACTAGCCCTTAACTTTAAAAATCTGTATGTGTTGTTTTAGGATGGAAATTATATGTATACTAGCTGTACCCTGCAAAACCTTTTCATAGTGTTATATCCCCTTAGGTTTGATCGGTGGGACAGGTTATTTATGGATTTGGGCAGATCCGATTTTTTCATGTTTGTATTTTAAACTTGAATATTGTTGTATTAATTCTTTACTTTCGGTTGAACGCAGAACCCAAATCGCTTTTATATTATTAGATATATTAAATGGACCATAAGAACAACTGATTACTTTGTAGAAATGTTTAAAATAGAAACAAATATGTGAATGTACTTGGCGTTTTCCCACGAGACTTCTTGTCTAGTGTAGCTAAAACAAGATCCTTGGATGTAGACCCAATAATCATCCGCGTCACACTCTCTGTCCGTTGCTGGTGAGGGGGGAGTAAGAGAAAAGTAAATGTTATCTGCATCCTCTGTTTAGCATAATAAAAGTGTAGATATTTAGCTCTGTCGTACATAGTTTAAATGCGAACGTTCCCTCAGCTGATCTGTCCGAATTGTTTGGATTTGTTTGTAAAATGTAAAATAGTAAAAACTTCAACGTTTCATGTGTGTGTGTGTGTGTGTGTGTGTGTGTGTGTGTGTGAAAGGATGAGATGAATCTCTTAAATCCTATATACCAGTGGTCTCCCAACCTTTTTCTCACCGCGAACCGGTCGACGTTTGATAATTTCACCACGAACCGGTCGACATTTGATGATTTCATCACAAACCGGTCGACGTATGATAATTTCACCACGAACCGGTCGACGTTTGATAATTTCACCACGAACCGGTCGACATTTGATGATTTCATCACAAACCGGTCGACGTATGATAATTTCACCACGAACCGGTCGACGTTTGATAATTTCACCACGAACCGGTCGACGTTTGATAATTTCACCACGAACCGGTCGACGTTTGATAATTTCACCACGAACCGGTCGACATTTGATAATTTAACCGCGGGGCTGTAATAAAACGATAGCATGCACGAGTTAATGGAATTAATCAAAATCAATGCCATATACACAACCACACAACATTCACTCCACTCTAGGAAAGCCATTTCCTCATCTCTCTCAATGTGGCCTTGTGAGTGAGCAACTGGGACATATTTGCATCGTGCTGGGGCTATTGTCCCCGTGCCTAACTTGTCCATTTTACATGAGGGAATCTAGAATCTAGCCGTATTAAGGCCGGAATTATCCCCAACTTAGGATTCCCCGTGGTTCACATTTAATTCCTGATTTATATTTTTTTTTCCATTTCTTCGCGTCTTCTTCTACATATCGGTCGTGTTGCTAACGGTCTATCCGGGGAAATGATCGTCTGCGAGGTTTCCTCTTTTCTGAGGTGACAACATGTTGGTCACCCCCTAGGAAGATGTCTAAACATAGATTGACTCTGATGGGGAAAATCCTGAGGAGTTATCGGCCCTGTCTTGTTACTGCCTCTAACAAGATTGTTCGCCCCTTTTAGGACAATCCGTCGGGCTCGTCGCCTGTCTTCCTCCCCCGTTCCGTCTGTCAAGCCATGAATTATTGCGTCTTTCAATCATCCCCTTAGCTTCACCAAGGAACTTATAGCACCATGAGCCCACAGCTGTTCTGAATGGTCCCCTGGACTTCCGTTGACTTGGTCAAGCCACGAACACCTGGTTCCCTTAACTTGACCCCCTAAAACTTATCAAATCTGCGTCCCTTGACCTCCACGACATTAGGTCCATTCCTGCTGTCCACTGTGTCAGACTACGGGGACATGGCACCTTTTACATTATCTATAACCAATTCAAAGAATGGGTTTGTAAATACCATAGCATCTCAACGGTCCCGATTAAAGACAGAGTCTACATAAACGGTGGCTAAAAAGTGGGCCCAGCACCCTGCCATAGCTCCCTCTCATACCTCCTTTACTGTGGCCCCCAGAACTACCCGAGTCTCTTAAGACCTTAACATGCCATTTACCCGGCCCTCTATCACTGGAAGATTATCCTCCCCAGCCCCAACTTAAACTGCTGCCACCATAGACATAAGCCCTATTCCTTAAGCAATGGGGAAAGCTTTCTTTAACCGACACGCGGCGGTGGAGCGATGCCTTGGGCCCCGCACGTTTGTGGCTTTAGCCAGGTCCACTTTGTTTACTGGGCCCCCTTCCAATCTTTAGGGGTCCTCCCTCTTGTCCTCTACTTCCCCTGGTTGGGCCTGTTTCGGCCTCAGCCGACTCCTTATCCCTACTTATGGAAGCCTCGCGGCCCTACCGTGGATAGCTTCCCTACAGTTCTTGGCTAATGTGAGAATTTCGTCCAATGTCTCTTGTTTACGTTCCTGAACACCTGTAACCCACTAAGGGCGTTGTCCATCAACTGCTCCTTGAGCAGGAGGTCCATCAGGCCATCAAACTATGCTTCGTCCCACTGAGCTCAACCCACCTCATCAAGAGACGTGCCCCAAAAAGCGGGTAGATCTCTCCTTTTTCTAAATGGGCCCCTCCAAACTTCCGACTTACGCTTTCCTCCGTATAGTCGTATGACTTTAGGAGGACAGCCTTCAGTGAGTCAAAGTCATTGGATTCGCCAGATGTCAGGAGTGTAACGGTAATCAGGGCCCGTCAAAAACTTTCTTTATGACCTGTTATAACAGTTTAGAGTTTTACCGCACGACTCCTCCCCCTCCCTCCCCCCAGCCCCGTCCATCATTTTTATGACACAAAAAATATCAAAAGAAGACCGTGAACTGTTCACAGTACAACACCTTCGAATATTTATAATAATAATATGCACCGTTCAGAATAGATATCAGCTGTAAATATGTCTGGTCATTTATAACTAACTACTTTACTATCTTTCATCACGCCGTATATGTGAACAATAAAACAAAATTTGAAATACATTTACAAAACTAACACTAACGTATAAATGAACATACATTCATACTGACAGAAATTCACTGTTACGTGAATATAGGGGTCAATAGGTTCACTTATGGGTATATAACCTGACTAAATATGGGTCAATAGGTTCACTTATGGCTATATAACATAACTAAAGTGGGTCAAAAGGTTCACTTATGGGTAAATAACCTGACAAAATGTAGGTCAAAAGGTTCACTTATGGGTATATAACCTGACAAAATGTAGGTCAAAAGGTTCACTTATGGGTATATAACCTGACAAAATGTAGGTCAAAAGATTCACTGATGGGTACGTAACCTAACTAAAGTGGGTCAAAAGGTTCACTTATGGGTATATAACATAACTAAAGTGGGTCAAAAGGTTCACTTATGGGTATATAACTTAACGAAATGTAGATTTAAAAAAACGGTAACAATCATTACTTTTCTCTCTTTTGCAGATATAACCCAGTTTTCGGCTACAATCTTTTGACTGAAATGCCCCTTCCACCAATGAAACACATCCTAGAGTTCCCGAGTCAGCCCATAAATGGTCATAACGTCTGAAAATTAAATGTAGAACACCTTTCGATTAGTTAATGTTAGTTATGTAAGATTAATAAATATAGCAGAAATGAAGAATTAATAAATGTAGTCGAAATGAAGAATTAATAAATGTAGTCGAAATAAAGGGTTAATTAATACAGTCCAATTAAAATGGTTAGTAAATACACCAAAAATAAAGGGTTAATAGTACAGTAGAAATAAAGGGTTACTAAATATAGAATAAAGCCGCCATTATAAATCGTGGACTTACACAATCGTTTCTTCCGCTTCAGAACCATCGACCAGGGTTAGACCACTTTCTTTTCGTACATACCCAATCCACCATCCATCCTGTATGGACGGTCTTATATGTATTTGTTGACCTAACCATACCTGGGGAATAAGTGATTTGAGGCGGTGTCAAATAAAACAAACAAAATGAAGCTTCTATGCAAATAATAGTGGTGTGGGTTCTGCGTTAAATCGAAAGTAAAGATTTAATACAACAGTATTCCAGTTTAAAATCCTCAAACGTAAACAATGGTAATAAATATTATGAAAAAATCGGATCTGCCCGAAGCCAAAAAAATAACCTAGCCCACAGATTAAACCTAAGGGAACATAACTCTATGCAAAGGTTTTGCAGGGTACAGCTAGTACAAAAATAAAAACCTTTCCTTTGTTAATGTGTTCTTATTTTTCTTTTAACTAAATCTTAAATTAAGTTACAGCATTGATTTTTTGACATATCAAGAATTAAAATAGAATATATTTTTCAGGTAATATTTCTTAAAATTCAGCCGAATGGTATAGATGTTTGACTGTCAAGCTGAGAGTCATGGGTTCCATTCTTGGTTAGAGCCAATGGAATCTTTCCAAATGCTGGTGAAAGTTGGTTGAAGTACCACAAATCCATCCAGCTTAAATTGGGTACATTTATTTATTTCTTCAGTATTATTTAAAATAATTTTGTTTACAGCTTTAAATGTCTGATAATTATTTTTCTAAAATTTATGTGTGGGTGTGGTTTTTTTTGTAATGCACTGCCATTTTATATGTTTCTTTAATTTAAATTTCGAAATTCTTGGAAGAATGTCTAGCAGAAGAAGATCTGTTATATTTGAAGAGCTGCAGCAATGAAGTGAGTAACTAAAAATCAGACGACGGGGCAGCTGAGCGACATGCAGCCAAACATGAGGATGTACAGTCGGAACCATACCTTATACAGTGTGCCTGGCCAACATTCTAATTTATGCCAGTTTTTTTTTTTAAATTAGGTAAGTATATTTCAACCTAATTGTATTAAGAGTGCAAACTAATGTTTATTTCATCAGTATTTTTTAAAACATTGTTTAAATGAAAAAAAAAAAATTATAACTTTAAAAAAATATTTCGGTAATGCTTTGTCATTTATATATTTTTTTTATTTTCCTTTTTTCAGTTCATCGAAAAAATGCCTAGCAGAGGAAGATCTAAATAAGGTTTTTATATTAGAAAAGCGTCAGCTATGCAACCTGTATTCAAACCTTATGGGCATCGGAATCAAATAAGGGCAGAGGCAACAGAGCGACGTGTATCCAGACGTGTAAGTTAATAGCTGCAAGCATGCCGAAAATAAAATCACAAAATTAAAATCGTCTAGCATTAGTTATCAACACAAACCAAAGTATCTCCTCATTGCAAGGCTCTGACATTTATTAGAAAAGCTGCAGGAATGTTTTGTGCCTCTGGAAACAATTTACTGCCTCACATGGATAACCACCAGAGTCATTAAACAATTCGCTTGATGAATATACTTTGAAATTAAAGCATTTCCTGTCTAACAAAAGAAAATATACCATCATACATGCTGCAGTAGTATATCTGTGTCAATCATCATGTTACAATTTATCAACCAGCCGAAGTGCTGCTAATGCACATCTTTCAGCAAAAATATTGATGAGAAACGTCATGAAAGGAAAAATTTGATAGTCCTTGCAGAAGTGAAGATGCCCTAATATCTTGCATGCCTATGATTTCAACCATTTTAGTTTGAAAGATTCCAATTCCCTATTTGTTTGCCATTGCAATCACCTTCACTTAAGCTCAGACTAGACTTAAGAATTTTGTGGTATAGATCTAGACATTTCTTCTTGCATGGACAATTATATGTTGCCTGGTCTAGATTCAGCAAACCAGACAATTTGTATATATTCACAAATGATGTTATAAGCAAAAAATATTGTATATCTAAAATCACTGCATAATTTACCATAACAAATTTAGTAACGAAGATCCACTCGATAGAACTCATTTTGTATTTTTATAGTTTTTAATAGTAAGTAAGTAAAGTTCCCTTCTTAGCCCTAACGGACCATAGGGGCAGATGAAGTGTAGAATTCAACAGTTTATGTAACCTCGGAATATGAAGGGATTGTGTGGTTAGTTTTTATTGATTGATAATTATTTTTCTACAATTTGTCTTTTTTATAAACAGAATTAGAAACAAGGGCTTTCTCAATACTTACTATTACATTACATAGGGCTTTCTCAATACTTACTATTACATTACATAGGGCTTTCTCAATACTTACTATTACATTACATAGGGCTTTCTCAATACTTACTATTACATTACATAGGGCTTTCTCAATACTTACTATTACATTACATAGGGCTTTCTCAATACTTACTATTACATTACATAGGGCTTTCTCAATACTTACTATTACATTACATAGGGAATAGCCACGGCAACGCGTGGCCGGATACAGCCGGTTAAATATAAAAACAACGTTAAACGATATTCAACAGGAATTACGGTTCTTACTTTCCATCTGCAGCATACAGACTTAAGACGGAACATATTTATATTGCTCTATTGAATGACCATCTCTTTATCTCCTACAATTGTTGCCAACTCTGAGTTCACCCACTTGCATTTCTGTCGAGTTAAATGAAAACTTTTCGCTCGTGTCGTCAGTCAGGTAGTAGCAAGAAGAGCTGCCTGGGTTGTGAAGCCATCCGTATGGACAGGGATCACTCGCAGCTGACATAAACAAAACCAATTTACAAAAAAAGATTTATATAAGATTTTTAAACGATTAGCTTTAATAAAAAGCTCTAGTTGGTTGGTTTTTTCTTATTTTACCGACAAACATCGGATATAATGTCACTCTGGATGAGCCTCTAATGGCCGAGCAGTCACTTGGTTGTTGGTCTATTAATGTAATGTTCATACTCCGCACTGCATGACTACTCAGTGACCGTCTCGAGTGGCGCAGGCATTCACCCGACTCATTAATGTCAATGTACTGGCCAGGTGTAGATACTTGAACTTTGTAATCGCAGTTGACCGCTATTTTTTTTTTACTATTGTAGACAGGCTCACTTCAAAATGTAACAGTTTGTCTTTACTGCTAATAGTTTATGGCATAACACGCTCATCTCGAGTAATATCAGGGAGTGGTACTACATGTCATGTACATTTGTAGTGGTACTACATGTCATGTACATTTGTAGTGGTACTACATGTCATGTACATTTGTAGTGGTAGTACATGTCATGTACATTTGTAGTGGTTGTACATGTCATGTACATTGGTAGTGGTAGTACATGTCATGTACATTGGTAGGGATGCTAAATGATGTGTAAAGTGAGCAGTCGTTTCCACTTGTGTTCCCCGCCCTGAAAAATATGACGTCAACCTCATGATGTAATAGAGACAGAGATAGGGAACTTGGTACTTGATATTCGACACTTGGCAATTGGTACTTGTTCTATGAAGTACATGTACTCGAGCTTCTACTAGCGTACATTTTATTTTTTTTTATTTGTCTATCTTTAAATCAAACAACACGTGGAAGAGTCCTTCCCTCCCTCCATATGTACGAAGAAACGGTCAGAGCGATGTATCCACAGTGTACAGAGTGCATGGTAAGTTTAAGAGCGAAGATCACTTAATGCATGATGTTTTTATCAGTGTAAGTAAAGTCCCCTTAGCCTTATACGGCATTGGGACAGACGAAGTATAGAATTTATTTGTATCTGTAGACTCGGCATATGAAAGTTCGGTTATCACAACGACCATACGTCTTTGCTAAACCTAACTAATGTTAGGTGTCCATTAAATTGTGAGTGGACTTGTGTAAATTGACAACATATTGAAAATCCCCTGGGTTCTCACCGAGGATCGAACGCGGGACTCTCATGTCGACAGTCTCTATACACCGCAGTAAATTGCCACCAGCTTTACAGGTTGAGTGTGACATCAAGACTAATTGAATATTTATAACTTTAACATTGTTATCTAACCCCCATTTAGAAATCCACATACAAAAATTCACAGAGAGTGGAAGACAATGCCGAACATTCACTAGCATCATTTTCTCTTTCTCTGTTCAACACGGTTTGTCTATATCCATCAAAGGTTTCTCACACTACCCCATTTTATACAAGTAAACAAAATAAACCTCTATCTACCGATACATACATTTTAATGTTAATTGAAAAAGTTGGAAACTGTTTAGTTTTTCTAAGGGAGATCTATTTAGATGTTAAATTCAAATGTGCATTCTAATTTGTAGACTAGAATTTACACTCTAACTGTTGAAGAGGTATTCACCGGTTAAAGATAATGTCGATTTTCAATATTTTTTTTTATCATAAGAAGTTCGATTACTTCTTTAAAAAACAACACCATTCCAATATCAATGTGTTTAAATCTAAGTTTTAGACCTAAGTCGTCTAACTACTCCTTTATTGTATTACATTACTCAACTTTAGTGACTAGTTAATATTGAGTTAGAAGGCTGATATTACTCGCGCTGTTATATTCAATATGGTAACAATATAATCATTTCTTTGTTAATTGAACCCAAGCTAATTATTGGTTTATGTACGTATATTTTGGGGGAAAGGTGGAAAGATGTATTTGTGAGATGGTACATGCCTTAGTCAAGTTAGTAACACTACCTACCATTTAGTAATAGTAGACCAGCAGTTAAAGGGAATTATTTTTTATATATCTAAATAAAATATGTGCAGAATATGTTTTAAAAAATGTTTATAAACTATTCTGGTTCACAGATGGACTAGTAAACTTACGATGGCAATAATAATGAATAATAATGGAACCGTCAATTGACTAATGAAGAAAACATTACTTGAAATCATAAATTATAATAATAATAGAACGGCACATAAAAACCACAAATAATTAACTAACAAAAAAAGAAGAAATTAGAACAAAAGTCTATACAATTAATATGGAAACTTAACGAGCATATTGTTATGATGAAAAAAGTTGTATTCATTTGTTTATGATTAAAATCACCCACAAACTCGCTTCCTGGGCAGAGTTGTAGGTAGGTAGTTGAAGATATATATATACATATACATTAAATATTTAGCAAAAGAAAGTTCATAGTCTGTTCATCGATGAAGTTGAGTTTACATGTTTGTATAAACAATGCATACAAGCAGACTTAAAAAATCTAAAACTAGAAATATCTCCAGGTTTGAACATCTGACTTGCGGGTATATTCTTTTACACTCTACTACCTAAACATCCGACCTGAGATGCAATAAGTATAACAATTATTTCTGAAAAAAATCAGTATACAGATAACAATAATTGCTACAAAAAATCAGTATACAGATAACAATAATTACTATAAAAAATCAGTATACAGATAACAATAATTACTACAAAAAAATCGGTATACAGATAACAATAATTGCTTCAAAAAATCAGGTTACATAGCTTCAAAATGTTAGAATTAACTGCATAACAAAATATTCATTAATCTACTTCCGCTGCAATTTATCTTCTAATAAAAACTCGTACAGTGATTAAGAATTAAACAATATATTCTACACAGTGAATTAGCCAAACAGAATCAAAAGTATTATGAAACTATTAATGCCTTCATCAGTAGAACGAAATATGTTTTACACTATAACTAGAGCTGCTGTTCGATTTAAAAAAAGCAATTAAGCCTGTTCCATTCTGGACACAAGATGTGTTAGCGCATTTTCATGTTATGTATCAGTACGTATGTTACTTTCAGTAAATATTTGTAAATTTTGGAAATGTTTATAAATTCAATTGTGTAATGCATATATCTGTAAAAAAATATTATAAAGACGTTTCTTTATATTTGAAAACAAAATTATTTTCTCTTAAATCTAACTACAAGTGGTTTGTGGTTACTGAAATAGGACTCATAATTGAAAACATTCGAAATTATAGTCATTTAATCGTCCGAAAACTCCGTCAATTGTTGCATAGCTCTGATACTTTCAATTAAACTCAGAACACAAGCTTACTATTTCATTTGATGAGTTTCTTAATAAATCTTGGTGAAGCTACGTGCTGCAGTATTTCGCACCAAATGAATGGGTTATTGAACGTACAAGGTGTATATATAATATATAAGCCCCTTAGGAGCCCTGAAGCCCGGCCCCCAGAGGTTCTGTCGCGAAATGAACTTTTGATGTACACATGTCAGGCCAAGACCTACAAAATGATATATACATCATGGGTCTAGGACTTATGGTTGTTGAGATCTAGGGTGATGACGGACAGACGGACAGACAGACAGACAAAACGGGGACAATAGAAAATGCTCTAAAAATTGATAAAAACTAACGCAAAGCTAAAGAATTTATCACTAATTAACGCACATTTTAATCGACACAATATAATACATTTATTTGTATTCCAAAATTTTGAATTGCGACCGGCTGTGGTTGGGAAGAACAACGTAGTAAGTGAAAGGATTTTTACTTCAAATTGTACAATGAAATTCGATTATTTATCTATTAGGCGATACTCTGAACTTTCAGCGTTTTGGTCTAATTAACCCACTCAGGTGTTGCATTAAAAAAATTTAATCGCAATTTTTTTTGTTTCGTTAATCGTGCGTTAGTGCAGTTTAATCAGCAGCCCTAATTATAACAGATTAAACTTGTAACATACGAGTAAACGATTATGATAATGATCAAAGCAGATACAGATAAAAGTTACAGAATTAATTGCGCTAAAACATTTCTGTGGACTTCACAATTAAGTACATTAGGAGAAAGAAGAATAAAAAATACAAACATTGGAAAAATTATAAAACCATTAAGACGATTTTAAATTGTCAAGAATAAAATAGAAAGCGTACGATAATACTTGCCAACCTGCTAATTAATGTAATATTTCTGAAAGTTTATGTGATTTCTTAACACAAAAGTGGGACAAACCCTTACTCCTTTACATCAATGTTACTTTAGTTAAATTAAGCGAAAACACCATTAAAATAATTCTTTTTTTTCCTCCATCGCTATTGTTTAAACGCTTTACTTTTTTAAAAAAGCACTTTTTAACACTGTCCAGACCTTTCGACGAAATCGTTTAACAAATATAATAAAAATGAAAAAATTTAAGGCGTGTGTGCTGTCAATTGAAATATCCAGTATTGTGGATATAATAAATAATGTTTTTTTAAAATGATCCTTTAATAGTAAAGTAAGAATGATGATACAAAAAATGACATTAAACACAGTCAAAACAACAGACGTGGCAATCATCAGTTGGCAGATAACCATTTCGTAGAATTTGACCTGTGTCCATCCTCCAGTCTGACTTGTGTTTGAAACACGGATCTCAGTTGCAGTTGAATTGACCGCTCTAAACTTTCTTAATGGGTCTATATATAGAGATAAGAACCTACCAATGACTAAAACTGTTAACACTAAAAGTAAAATGGTAGGCAGACAATAGCAAAATATGATATTCAATATCAATGACATTTCTTGAGAGATGTAAACATTGTTGCAGGTGCCAGTTTCGAAGAAAACCTGTTGATATATAATAACAGAGGCAATCAATGTGAAGGACATGCCCGCTGTAAATAGTTTTGTTTTCTTTACAGTCAGGTAGACCAATCTCTCAATAGGAAAGTAGACTGATATGAATCTTTCAATACCAATTAAAACATGTGTCCAGTTAGATATGGCCTTTGATGCCATACCAAACACGTCAAGGTACTGACAACTAGTGTCCATGAAATAGACGTTGCGGTAAAATAATTGGTATTCAATAAGTTTAATTACTAAAGTGCCACTATCCACCGCTGCCAGATAAACAATCAGGAACGTGGCAGGAGTGAGAGGGTGTGACTTGATGACTGTGACGATGATCAGGCTGTTGCCAGGGAGACCAAGTAAACAAATGAACCACGTGAAGTACTCCAATAGGAAACAATAAGCAGTCAATGCATTATCAAGATCAGATCTTTATGAATGAAAAAAAAATTGAAGTAAGTTACAAATTTGAAAAAAAAAATTATCAAATGGAGATTGTTCATTAATGTAATCAAATGAATTCATTCATTATGTTATAAAATATCTTCTTCTAAATAAATGTTTTATTTTAACGGCACAGTTAACCAATGAACGTTTGTAAAAAGATTTAATGTCAGTTTAAAGCCAGTTAATGTCAGTTGTTTTGTCAATTGATGTCCCTTTTGTCAGTTAATGTCAGTTGTTTTGTCCGTTAATGACATTTGTTTTGTCAGTTAATGTCAGTTGTTTATTCAGTTACGGCTATCGACAATGCAAGATCCACCCTAAGTAGTCATTTTCAACTAATTATACTAAAATAAATGTTTATTCAAGGGTATGGAATGATGGAATATGCAGAGATAGCGATTACACAGCATG
Source organism: Bulinus truncatus (assembly GCA_021962125.1). Taxonomy (NCBI): domain Eukaryota; kingdom Metazoa; phylum Mollusca; class Gastropoda; family Planorbidae; genus Bulinus; species Bulinus truncatus. Next base: position 522,350 of record JAGDYQ010000252.1, read on the forward strand.
CTAAAGTTTACCTGGCAAGACACAAATGAAATATAAGAAAATGTATTAAACATATATCTGATGTATCTATGGTATTAAATAGTAGATATATCTATGGCAGATGCTATGAATAAAAAACGAAATAAAATACTGGCACGTATAAGAAAAAAATCATTTCAATTTGCTTTCATTTTGACAAAATGATCAAATTTCATTTGTCATTCCTGGTGTAAAGCTAGCAGACTATTACTTAAAAAGAACAAACAAGATGTAAAGGGTTTCCGTAAATTCACAAGGCTTTACAAGTCGAAAGTGTAAAAAAAAAAAAAGAAAAAATTAACACATCTGGTTACCCCACCCATCATCTCCTTAACTGTCACATTGGGGTGGGAGGGGGGTGGGGCTGAAAGGTGTGGAAACGGTGTGGAGCTGAAAGGTGTGGAGATGTTGTGGAGCTGAAAGGTGTGGAGATGTTGTGGAGCTGAAAGGTGTGGAGATGTTGAAAAGCTGAAAGGTGTGGAAACGGTGTGGAGCTAAAAGGCAGAAATAAATCGAAATATCTATATATATAATTAATTAATTTAATCGGGAAATGTTCAAGTTTCTTCAAGGGTGAAAAATGACATTCGCCAGATTAAAAATAATTACGTGAGTATATTATAGTAACTACATTTAAATTGATATTTTCCCCGCTGTTAACAGTTTTATTGTCTAATTGCAAAAACGAAATTTATTCACAGTTGTGTTTAACGGATGGATCCTTTAAAACCAAACATAACATCTTCATTTTTTTCAAACAAAAAACAATAAAATGTGATATGTGCATAGCTTTATTATTACGATGGGAAAGGAAAGAAATTATAAGTAGATAATTTTATTTAATTGTGTGATCCTTACTCCTAGTTCTATCATGTTTTAAGGTCTTTAACAAAAAGTATGTGTTTATACTGTTCGAATGGCCTACTACTCCCAGAAAAAAATGTAAAGTTCCCTTAACCCAAACGGGCCAACCGGGGCAGATGAAGTGTAGAATTCAACTGTTTCTATAAGCTCGGCATATAACGAGATTGTGTGGTTATCACAACGCCCAGACGCCTTTACTTCCCCAACTTAAGTCAGGTACCCATTTAAAGCTGGGTGGACTTGTGGGACGACTTTGAAACAACTTTCACCAAGAAAAATTCCTCACCGAGGATCGAACCCAGGACTCTCAGGTAAAAAGTCGAGTATCTACACCACTCGGCCATCCGTGGAAAGTTTCAGTATAAATTATTGTTATCGAGTTGGTTTATTTTACTTGCAAAGTGATTGTGAATCAATTAACTTGGTTGAAAGGTCACTAAATCAATGTATCGAGAATTACAATACATCATAAAATGAAACACGGCCAGTGAGATGTACAACGTGTACAATTTACAACAATAATAAGTGTACAATTTACAAAAATAATAAGTGTACAATTTACAACAATAATAAGTGTACAATTTACAACAATATTAAGAAGGCGTAAAACATAAGAGACTGACTCTTCTGAGGATGGATGGTCGTGTGCTAAAGCACTCGACTGTCGACCTGAGGGTCACCTGTTCGAGCCAATGAATTATTAGGTCATGGTTAAAATCTATATCTCCCGCGGTGCTTTAATTACCATTGCACTATCGGCTAAGGTGGGGGATGAAAGAAGGGCACCATAAAAACCGTCTCATTAGTAGTTTATAGGACCTAAGAGATTTCATCTCATCCTTACAGGGACATCACAGACACCTTTGATGGTCTAACCATATGCGGGTTGAAAAATCCGGGATAATATATATATATATATATATATATATATATATATATATATATATATCATACTATGTGTCAGTAGATCATGTTTGATAATCAATATACTCACGTATGTTCAGTGCCATTCAATCTCCAAGTATCAAGGTCACACAAACTAAAAATTAAAGTTTCGTTTTTCATCTTGCATCAAATATCATCCAATGACATAGAAGTTATACACTAGGATAGCAAACACATATACACAGTATTAATATAACCATTATACATTTAGTCTGAGTCTTAATAGCTGGTAAGTCCTGGCCAAATGTGAGTACAAGGCAGACTGTATTATTTGTATGAGTACTGAAATAAAAAAAAGTATTCAAAGTTGTAAATGAACTTGTAAACGAACTTATAAAAACCCTGTTTTTGGGGTTTTTTTTCTTTTACTATGATTATTATTTATAACTATCTGCACCATGCAAAAACCTCTGCATAGAGTTATATCCCCTTATTCTTGATCGGTAGGCTAGGTTATTCTTGGTTTCGGGCAGATCCGATTTTTTTCATTATTGTATTTTATACTGATATACTGTTGTATTAATTCTTTACTTTTGTTTCAACGCAGAACCCAAATAGCTATTGTTTTATTAGATTTTATAATAGGCTAACGTTCAAAGTATTGAGTTTCGTCTAATACTAATTACGTTATAATTATATCCCTTAGCTCAAAGTCCGTCCGTTTAAGTCCACCTTTATACCTGGGATATTGTCAGTGTCCTATGATGGTCCAACGTTTAATTCCACCTATAAGTCTGGGATATTGTCAGCAGGGCTATTAGTATCGATGTGTCGGTATCGGCCAATACAGTATCGGCGATACTTTTTTTAGTATTGGTAGTTGTATTGCCATTCCTTTTGTAACAAGTATTCATTTGTGTATCGCCGATACATTTTAAACGAAAGATTTTCGATACTTTTCTATCGGTATTTAAAGAATGTATTGTAACAAACTCTAACAAAAAAAATTACTTTGTATCTTAAAATATTCAAAATGAAAAAAATTATAATTCATAAACACAATAGAACAACCCCACTATTTGTATGTTTTTCAATTTTGAATAAAAATCAAAATATCACAATTGTACTGTTCTTACAATTCAGATTTTTTTTTTTTGCAGAAAAACAATAGCGATTTTAATACGTTGTTTTAAAAGTAATCTACATACATTCAACCACTACTAGTAATCATAGCCATCAACCCTACCAAATATTAACACTACCCACCTACCCACCAATTCAACCACAGTCGGCGAGTTGAAGTAAAAATTAAATTTTAATTTTCTTATGAAGTTTTTGCTTTGCGCGCCGAAATCTATAAATCTACTATCAACTACTTGTTCAATGTTTCAGTGAACGCCAGAAAAGAAAACTTTATTTCTTTTTTGATCGATCTATCAGTTACATAAAAACTTTAAAAACTTGCACTATTTATATTTTAAATAATAATTTTTTTATTCTCAAAAGTATTGGTATTAATTGGTATCGATTTTGGCAATACATTTTTACTTGAGTATTTGTACTGTCATTGGCGATACTCTTTTCATGAAGTATTGGTATTGGTATTGGCAATACAATTTAAGAGTATTGTTAACAACCCTGATTGTCAGTGTCCCTATAACAGTCTTCCCTTGTCTATCTCTAATCGCATGTCACCTTTATTCCCGCAGTGAACTAACTTTGTAAAAGCCTAAATCGTAACACCCCCCCCCCCACCTATTCATTAGCTCACCATCAGAACGGCAGTAACCTGAAGACCGGGGAAAAAACTGATTAATTTACAAGGTACCCTGTATAAAGTATGGTACTTCAGTAAGCAGAAATCGGGTACTTAGAACTTGTTTTACTATTTACCTCTACTCGAGGACATATCGGAAGTACTTCAACCCAACCTGAATTTAGTGTAATTTTTACTTGTAGTTTTACTTGCAATTTTAGAAACATGTTCACTTGTACTAGTACTTGCACTTATGGTACTTGTACTTGCACCTATTGTACTTGTACTTGCACTTATGGTACTTTTACTTGCACTTATGGTACTAGTAATTGCACCTATTGTATTTGTACCCGCATTTATGGTACTAGTACTTTCTTTTATGGTACTTCTGCTTGCACTTATGGTACTAGTACTTGCACTTATGGTACTAGTACTTGCACTTATTGTACTTGTACTTGCATTTGTTTTTCATTCCACAATGTAATTTAGATGTATTTAAACATACCAAAAACTGAGTATATAAAGATATAACATTTTAATTCACTAAAACGCTAAACCAATGATAACTCTGAGCTTGTTTCTCTGCAACGAAACGGTTCCATCTGGGGAACATAAAGAAGGACGCACAAATTGTCGGTTTTTCTTATTGTGTTACTGTCACTGCAGACCCCGCATAACACATATAGGATGTCTGAAATGTCACTGGGATTTAAATATTGTGGTGGCAATCCCAGTGTATTCCGCCATGACTTTATTGCAAAACACTGGCAGAGTTGTCTCGAAAGTAGTTGCAGTCATTTGCGATCTCCAGCATTTGATTTTCTTTATGCACAGACATGCATGGTTAGGAAGTAGCGCTCGAACTCTTTGTAAAGCAAAAAGAACTGATCGTGCACCAATTGGGGGAATGAATGCTCAGGTTTCAATCTTACCTAAGACTCCCCCCCCCCCTACTAATATTTCAATTATGTCCAAACAGGTTTGTTCACATGCCGTCCCCATTACTTCTGTTTGGCTTTAAATACAGCTAACTATGTCTGCCAACATGAAAACAGTTGTCAGCAGTGACTTCTAATTTGAGTGAAATCTTTGCGATGGCTCTCGTTATTCAAATACTCTGGTTAGCGATTTTCCTCTGGATAACCATCCTATTTCTGTGTACAATGAAATGCATCTTTGCTCTGCATCCATCTCCTCACAAAACTGCTCAAATAGACTACAGCTAAAAACGTGTGGTTAATAACTTTAACATCATTAATCAATACGCTATTAAATTACGGTGAAATTTTTCGACCTACAAGCCTTTCCCTGTGAAAGATACAATGTGTAGGCCCACTCTCGGTCGCAATCTCCTTAATCCAAGTAGTTAAACCAGACAGTCGTCCAATAATGGCAGCAGCTCTGTCTTTGCATATGCCGACAAAAAAGGATCATTTTAATCGTCGTAGTATATAACCAACCAGTGGCTAGAACAATTCAACTCCTTGTGTCTTGGTTGGCAAATATAGTGCACATAACAAATCTTCAATCACATCCTCCTGATAAAGATATCGCACAGAAAAAAGTAATATTATTTTAAGGATTCAACCAATGGACGAGTCTTACAATCTGTCAGCTCCACACGCGCCACAAGCCAAAAAAAATGCAATAAAAGCTGTAGAGAAAATGCGGCATTGCTAGAGAATCAATTAACAGAAATTTGATGTTCCAGGTCATATCAACTACATGTTTAGTGGCATTGAAGGTCAAGCTTTCAATATCACACACTCGTAAAGTTTCATTTGTCATCGTTCATCATTTATCCTTCACTGACCCATACGTTGTCCTAGCATCAATTAATAAGGCCATTAATTAGTGTCCCTAGCAGAGCCAACATAACAGATTAAATTTTCAACAGGTAATATAAACTTACTTTAACATTTTTTATGATGTTTTTCATTGAAAGTTAATCCGCTAATTAAGATTTGCATGTACAATACTTGTCAAACTCTGTGTAGTAAATAAGTCTAATTATACATTTTAACAGAAATATTGAGCTTGAAGATAGAATTGGTGGAACGGAAGATCCCAGACTCTGAAACTAAAATAAAATATATACCTAGATTGGTTAGGCACATAGTCCATCAGAATGCCATGGATACACAGACGGGGCTAGCCACACAATCCATCAGAATGCCATGGATACACAGACGGGGCTAGCCACACAATCCATTAAAATGCCATTGATACACAGACGGGGCTAGCCACACAATCCATCAGAATGCCATGGATACACAGACGGGGCTAGCCACACAATCCATCAGAATGCCATGGATACACAGTTGAAAATTACCTGAAGGTCATGCTAAAAATATAAAATAAACAATTATAGATCCTTTAGCTACTCTAAATTTAATAGTATGAATTATTACCTGGAAATATGTCAAAGTTACATCTAGATCTATGTTAAACTTAAAACATAATGGTAAGCTTAGGTCACATTCAACCTAATTTTAATATACCAAATTAATTATTAGTCATGACAAAAGTTTGAATTTATTGTTTAAACTAATCACCACTTCTAATTTTAAACCCACGAGATAGGTATAGTTGACACTAATTGTTTACACAAGCAAAATACCGTAAACCCACGAAATAGCTATAGCTGACACTTATTGTTTACACAAGCAAAATACCGTAAATTTGTTAAAAATGAAAATAACGCGAATGTCAATGTGACTTTATTTTGTAAAAGAAAATGTTTCCTACTGAACATAAAACTATGCAGATTTAAATTACCGGTAGTAAGTTGAGTCACTTCAGGGCTATCTTATTAACCAGATGTCACATGTTACAAACATCACCAATATAAACAAAAATGCACATTAGCTGCAGTCAACTTAGTCTCGTCTCACTTTAACTTACAGCAGCTGCAGGATAAGGGGCGTATGTTTATCACTTCTTGTGCATTATTTCCTCTTCAGAAGTTTGTGCATTACTTCCTCTTCAGAAATTCACTTATGTGATTCGTAATCTCCACTAATGTCCACTATTTTTTTTCTGAAGAATTATGCAGGAAATAAATATAATGCAAACTAAAAAAAAAATATCGAATCGAGACGCCGGCAAGAAGCCATTTAGAAATCTTCGTTCCTACTTTCAATGAAACGCAGACCTAAAACCGATATTATTTATATAGATACGGTCTCGTATTGTCCTCAATGACCACAGTACCACCTCGGTCGCAAAAGATGTTTTTTTCCTGACTAATAGAACCCCCAATGATATTTTCCCCATAGACCATGGTATGTCTCCCAGACCAGAATAGCCTGGCTCAGGAGGCACATAAATGACCTTATTAATCATGGTACCTCCTGTGCCAGGTAAGTACGAGTACAAACACAAATAAAAATGTTTTGAAAACCAAAGGGGCAAGTATAAGTACATGTAATCGAGTACAGGTATTTGGTAATTGCAATAAAATCATCACAACTATTGTATTTATAATTATATTACAATCACAAATATAATGCTTTATGTCATTTTCATGTTTTTGTGTTTTTTTTTTTTTTTTTTGTTTTCACAATTAAAATACAGATGATAACAATAAAGCGAATTAGTGTCATTGACTCTTTTAGAATTATCTTTTTATTTATTTATTTATTTTTTTTTTTGTATTTTACCACATAATCCAAAAATCAGTGGTAAAAAGATTTTTGAAGCGAAATTTAAACGGCTGCTAATAATGTGTAAGTCTCTGTAGTATATGTGACAATAATGTGTAAGTCTCTCTAGTATATGAGACAATGATGCAAAGACTTGTAGTTCACTTTACCACAGAGAGAGCACCATGATGCAGAAGTTAATATGTTATTTGACCAAAGAATTGACCGAGATGAACAAGTTGAGTGTAGCTCTGAATCGACGATAGTTTATAATTTGTTAAGTTCTAAGAATTTGCAATGTTGAAGTTTTTATATGCTTATATTTTATGTATCGCATTGGCTCCGGATACGGCAGACGTACTCCGTATTTTGTTTCCGGGGTACGTGATAGATATGCGCTCTAGCGCTCTAGACGGACTTTATTTTTTTTACGGCTGTAGATGTGCGCATGCGCGATAGCCGGACTCCGTATTATTTTTTTTCGGGGTCCGGCTATAGATATTGTCTGGCTATAGATATTTCGCCTAACCCTAATCCTAACCCTATCCCTAACCCTAATCCTTACACTAACCCTATTCCTAACACTAACCCTAGCCCCGAAAACAAAAATTAGCAATAAAATGCAGTCCGACTGCCGCACATACGCAGATCTATCACGTACCCCGGAAAAAAATACGGAGTTCGTCTGATGTATCCATAGCCACTTATCATTATGTATTTACTTCTGTATTCTCTCAATGCATTCACATGTTTAGAATTGATTTTTTGTTAAAACGTTAATTCTATACTAACTGACTAACTCATCACTAATTCTCTAACTTTCCGTGTTGATAAAATGATGAGGACTGGTTGGCAGTCATATTCCTTAAAGATAACTATACAAATGGAGAAGTTTTAATTAAAAAAAAACTCTGCGCGTAAAAGATGGACTGGCTCATCCAGGTTGACATTTTTTTTTCAATTCTTGCTAGATGTACACCACAGTATGTTCTAATCAATGAAAAGTTATTTTGTGGCTAAAGGATAACAATTATGCCATAAATTATCGATCATGTGTGTTCCGTGCAGAAATCCCTCAAGCTCAAACTGCCCGCTACGAATAACCAACTTGATGCACGGCCTATGTTGATCCCATAATATCAACTGTCTGTCTGTCTGTCATCACCATAGATATCAACAACCATAAGTCCTAGACCCATGATGTATATATCATTTTGTAGGTCTTGGCCTACCAAGAAAAGACTTTTTTCCATTTCGCGATCTGACCTCTCAGGGCCGTAAAAGGGGGCTTAGTACCGTTTTTTGCTATATAAGCTATATTAATAAAGAGCGCCTATATCTCAACAACCATAAGTCCTAGACCCATGATGTATATATCATTTTGTAGGTCTTGGCCTGACATGTGTACATCAAAAGTTCATTTCGCGACAGAACCTCTGGGGGCCGGGCTTCAGGGCTCCTAAGGGGCTTATATATTATATATACACCTTGTACGTTCAATAACCCATTCATTTGGTGCGAAATACTGCAGCACGTAGTTTCACCAAGATTTATTAAGAAACTCATCAAATGAAATAGTAAGCTTGTGTTCTAAGTTTAATTGAAAGTATCAGAGCTATGCAACAATTGACGGAGTTTTCGGACGATTAAATGACTATAATTTCGAATGTTTTCAATTATGAGTCCTATTTCAGTAACCACAAACCACTTGTAGTTAGATTTAAGAGAAAATAATTTTGTTTTCAAATATAAGAAAACGTCTTTTTAATATCTTTTTTCAGATATATGCATTACACAATTGAATTTATAAACATTTACAAAATTTACAAATATTTACTGAAAGATAGCATACGTACTGATACATAATACGAAAATGCCCTAACACGTCCTGTGTCCAGAATGGAACAGGCTTAATTGCTTGTTTTAACTACGTCATGTCGAACATCATAAAACATAAAATGAAGAACTGTTAGGAAAGGAGTCCATTAAAATATTATGACGGAATTAAGATTTATCAATGATAAGGTTTTGTGTGCGCAAATTATGTAGGCTATAGTTGGATGTTAGATTTAACGTTTAATAGTCTTGGGTTATTTTTGTTAAGCTTCTTAGCTCATAATGAGGATTATTCTCTTTGGAATGAGATTTAAGTATTATCGCAGCTGGACGGGAGGCCTAGAAAATATTGTTTACATTAAATATTAAGTACATTATCTCGTGTCAACATGCAGGGGCCCCCAAACAGGACAAACCTCAAATCTCTAGGTTCGGCACTGGCTTCACAGAACTATAATGTTTAAAGCTTTCATATTTCCTTTTTTTAAGAGGTCTGATATTTTCTGCGTCGGCGGCCTCAACTGGATTGATGGAATATTATTTTTTTAATTGAAGCTCAGATAAAAGCCACACAAAGAATCTTTCTCCCCGGACCCAGCTTGAGGAATGCCAAAAAATTATCTCACGTCAAAATGCAAGGGCGCCCCCCCCCCCAAAAAAAAAATAGGCCAAGCCCACCGGGCCCCCAAATCCATAGGTTCGGCACTGACGGGTTGGCAATATTTTCTTAGTTAATTGTACTATGCTACAATGTGCATAGCAGTAAATAATATGAAGGTATTAAGATTTGAGACCTCCCCAAGGACTGCCACCTTGCCGCGGTGGGGGGGGGGGCTTGCGTGCTTTTGATAACCCCGAGAGCTAAGCTGGCTGGAGCCTCGTGCTGCTGGTAGGGCCTCCCATGCCAGACAGGTCAACGGGTAGAGGCCAGACGAAAAGCAGTCCACTGGTCCTCCAGGTTGGGGGTTAGGCTGGGGGTTAACAACCCACTCCCGTAAAAAACAAGCTTGTTATAGAAACCGAAACAACGAACTTAGAAAGCAACTTAGCTGAGGATGAAGATATCTCTCCAGTAGAGCTTATGACGCGAGCTGGTGAAAGCCTTCGGGAAGTCAGTGCGCCGACCTATCTTCTGACAGCCAAGACCAAAACCAAGATCGGAACCTGGAACATCCGAACCCTGTATGAAAGTGGCAATGCAGCACAAGTCGCAAAAGAGATGAAACGATATGGGCTCCAAATTTTAAGACTGTTCGAAACCAGATGGAATGGAAATGGACAAACCAAACTGGCAAGTGGAGAAACTTTCATCTACTCTGGGCCAGAAGTAGAACATGTACAGGAAGTTGGACTGCTCATGACACCAGATGCAGCCAAGGCACTGATAGAGTGGGAGCCTGTCTCTGCAAGGATACTGACAGCACGATTCAAGTCCAAGGGAAGAAACGTCACCATCATACAGTGTTACACCCCTACCAATACGACAGATGAAGAAGAGAAAAACAACTTCTACAGTGCCTACAAAATACCATTGACAAAGTGCACAAAAGAGACCTCAAGATACTGATGGGGGATCTGAATGCCAAAGTAGGAAACGACAACACTAATAAAGAGCTTATCATGGGCAAACATGGCATCGGAGATATGAACAACAACGGAGAACTGTTCACGGATTTCTGCGCTTTCAATGACCTAGTCATTGGAGGCACCATCTTCCCTCACAAAAACATCCACTAGAAGACCTGGATATCCCCTGATGGAAAAACTAAGAACCAGATAGACCACATTTCCATCGGCCGCAAGTGGATGAGAAGCCTTCTGGATGTGAGGGTGAAACGAGGAGCAGACGCTGCATCGGACCATCACCTAGTGAAGGCTACCGTGAAGCTGAAACTGAGAGCCCACAAGGACAAAGCACAGAGATCCCCCTTCAAGTACAACGTCCAGAGCCTGAAAGACACCAGAAAAACCACAGAGTACCAATGCAGCCTGAAAAACCGCTTTGAGGCACTAGCTGACTTGGCTGAGAAAACAATAGAGGAACACTGGCAGGAGATTAAAAAGAGCTGGACAGATACCTGCAAAGAAGTCCTGGGAAAGAAGACAAAAAAGCGCAAGGAGTGGCTGACCGCAAGCACCTGGGACCTCGTGGAGGAGAGGAAAACATTGAAAGAGAGGATCAACCACAGTCATGACCAACAGGAGAAAAGAGACCTGCAGGCAAAGTACTCGGAAATAAACAAGAAAGCGAAGAAGAGCGCCAGAGCAGACAAGAGGAAATTCATCCACGACCTAACGGAGGAGGCAGAAACAGCAGCAGGCAAGAGAGATATGAAGAGGCTGTACGAAATTACCAGGACCCTGGCAGGCAAGAACACGCAGTAAATGTGCTCTGTGAAAGACAAAGACGGGAAAACCATCACAACTGAAAGTCAGGAGAGAGAACGTTGGGCCCAGCATTTCACAGAAATTCTGAACAGACCCCCACCAAAACAACCCCCTACTATACCACCAGCAGACAGTCTTCTAGATGTCAACACCAACCCACCCACTAAAGTGGAGATCACTAATGCGGTGAAGAATATCAAATCAGGCAAAGCCGCAGGTCCAGACGGCATACCACCAGAAGCCCTGAAAGCCGATGTCCCCACAACAACAAACATGCTTCTCCCTCTGCTCCAGAAAATCTGGATGCAAGAACAAGTACCTGCTGAATGGAGACAAGGGCACCTCGTCAAGCTCCCAAAGAAAGGTGACCTATCAAGCTGTAACAACTGGCGAGGCATCATGCTCCTGTCTGTTCCCAGCAAGATCTTGTCGCGCATCATGCTAGAGAGACTGAAGGAGGCTTTAGACAAAAGACTAAGAAACGAACAGGCAGGCTTTCGGCAGGACAAGTCGTGCACCGACCACATCGCCACCCTGCGCATCATTATAGAGCAGTCCCTTGAATGGCAGTCTCCACTCTACTCAATCTTCGTGGATTTCGAGAAGGCCTTCGACAGCGTGAACCGGGATGTTGTCTGGAACCTCATGGCACACTACGGGATCCCACCCAAGTTCATCGCCATCATCCAACAAATGTACGCCAGTTCCACATGCCAGGTTATCCACAAAGGCAAGCTGACGGAGCCTTTTGAGGTCAGAACCGGAGTGAGGCAGGGCTGCTTGTTGTCGCCGACCATCTTCCTTCTGGTAGTGGACTGGATCATGAAGAAGTCCACTGAGAATGCAAATACAGGAATTCGATGGACCTTCACCAAGCAGCTTGAAGACCTCGACTTCGCGGATGACGTCAGCCTACTGTCACACCTGCAACAAGATGCACAACAGAAACTGAATAGGCTCGCAGACGAAGCAAACAAAGTTGGGCTCAACATCAACACCAAAAAGACAGAAACCATACGGATAAACAACAAGCAACAAGATCCAATCCAACTACAAGGATCCAACATCGGTGAGGTGGACAAGTTTGTCTACCTGGGCAGTGTGGTGAGCAAGGATGGAGGAGCAGACGAAGACATCAGAAGCCGCATCAACAAAGCGAAGCACACCTTCAATACCTTGCGTCCCATCTGGAACTCTACCGCACTTTCTGGGCGGACAAAAGTCCGCATCTTCAACACCAACGTGAAAGCAGTGCTACTATATGGTTCAGAAGCCTGGAGACTGACCAAGACAACCACCACAAAACTGCAGGTGTTCATTAACAGATGCCTCCGCAATATCTTACGTATCAGATGGCCAGAAAAAATCTCCAATACCGCCCTGTGGGAAAGAACAAAGCAGACCCCCATTGACCAAGAGATCCGGAAGAGAAAATGGGGCTGGATAGGCCACACTCTGCGCAAGAGCCCAGACAATGTCACAAGGCAGGCGCTAGAGTGGAACCCGCAGGGAAAGAGAAGAGCAGGCAGGCCAAAGGAGACATGGAGACGCTGCACTGAGCGAGAGATGAAGGCAGCTGGATGGACGTGGGCTCAGCTGAAGAGAGACGCCCAAAATAGAGTTCGCTGGAAGAGCGTTGTTGAGGCCCTATGCTCCCACGTGGAGTTAGAGGATTAAGTCAAGTAAGTCAAGATTTGAGAAATTTAATCATCGGTGGTTGTCTATGTTTACCCATAGTGAGGATTATTTTCTTTGGGAGGAACTATTTAACATATGAACTTTATTTGACGTACTATTAGTGTCCCTATTCTCAAATGTATTATGGCTACAATAATCTGTTCATGTCCTTGGGGCTACTGTAAGTATATGGACTGATTGTTAACACACTCAGATATATATATATACATATATATATATATATATATATATATATATATATCACTACTTTCAACTCCAACTGTGTGCCTACTCGCCGGTCCGGGTACCAGGCCTTTGTTTACTAGCATTTTTAAAAAAAAAGCTTCACACAGAGTCAACACTTAAGTCAACATAAAGTCAATCCTGTCTTTGTTTCTGAAACGAAATGTAAAGAATTTTGAAACAACAAATAACAACAATTTCACAAAGTGTCAACATTAAATTTTTATTTAGATATCGTTGTTTTTGTCAAATTGGCTCAAATCGTTAATGTTGATGTTATGTCAGACAGCTTCTCTCACATTCAGACAGCGACTGAAACTCATTATCAGTTAATGAACAGTACAATTTTTCTATTGGGACGCATTTTTGACGGCTCTTGTCAAATGTGTAAGTATAGTAATATGTCCAACATGAAGTAAAGCGAGATGGACGGTCGCATTCTCGCTCTGGAAAGCAATTGACACAAAAACAAAACAATTTTGTTCTTTTTTTTATGTTTTGCCAGCTACACACATCAATAACTAAATTTCTGTCAAATGATTACATATAAAATTCCAAAAACCTAAAAAGAAATATTTTTTTAGCAGGGTAACCGGCGGTGCAGGGGAAGGCACAGATTTCTCAGGTGTAACAAAATAAATTGTTACAGTTTTGGGGTGTGTATGACTAAACCCCCAGCGGACAAGAAAAAACCAGCGGAAAATAACCCGCGGACAAAAATCCAAGTGTTCATCACACCCTCCCTTAATATTTATGTTTCTTATACCTAAAAAAAAAGTATTAGCATAGACCGTTGTGTTTCTCATGCTTTTGATTTCCTGTGATAAAACTTGTGCCTTGATTGAGATTTAAAAGGTAGAACAAAGATAGGGTTATCTAGACATTGGTCTTGAAGTATTTTTTTTTGTTTTACCCGTAAAGATAAACTGCATTTCGATGAATTTGGACCACTGTGGCTCGAATGACTATTGCAGCATATAGGGACTCTTTGAAAATAAAATCCACTTAATAATACGTGTTTATATATCCTCAATATATATATATATAAATATATATATATATATATATATATATATATATACTGTGTATTACATTTTATAATGAAAATGGGGCCCAATAGTACGTTTTATAATAAACGTAGGGAGTTTTGACCGCTGGGGGATTTGTCCGTGGAGGATTGGTCCGAATACATTTTGAAGCTAGAAGATGAAATGACACGTGATACTTTAAACATGTCTAGTGCTTGTAACCGACACCATTAGAGAAAAGGGATTGGGCTTTTTAAGGGGGAAAATGTTGCTAATTTACGATAGTTTGATGAAACTATCAAACAAAAATAATATTTCACCCGTAAACGGTTATAACTTTTTCCGGAAAATTTGTCTTAACACTAGCTGTTTTTCTCATTTTTAAAATCGAAACAATGTTTTATAAAAAATAATGTACCGTAAAAAAATTCAATCTGGTTTGTCAGCTTTTGAGATTGAAGACGCCGACTAGACACTTTTTTAAAAAAATCTCATATTAGAGCTATTGATAAAAAAAATGTTAATAAATATTATGGACTCATCAAATGAATTTATCTTTTATTCTGTAGCTTGTAAGATTAGTTGGTTTTTTGTTTATTTTCGGATCTGTGGTGATAACCAAATATTTTTTATTGAGAAGTAAAGAGAGTCCTCTTTTAGACCCGCCCGTGAGACAAATCTGGCCCACATGACTGTTTTAATCTTGCCCGCCACTCATTTAGAGTGAACCTCACATCACTAGCCTTTTGTGTTATGACGTCATACTTCTAGTTCTATTAGCTATGACGTCATACTTCTAGTTCTATTACTTATGACGTCAACACTCCATCCTTAATCTCTTGCCATCACTTTCTTCTTTAGGACTGCCCCCAGAACCAACAGAAACAGAAACACTGCCGACATTGTTGTCTAGTTTGACGGAATTTTTCCTAAGACAAAACAGAAAATATATCGATTTATCTATCAATTCTGGCAGTCTTTTGATATATTAATGAGTTTCGGCTGTTTTCTTTAAAAAAAAATCTGGCAACACTCGCAAGTTACAAAATAAGATTATATAAGTCAAGTGGATGTGCAAAATAATCAAGCGATCTTTAATATAACACAATACATTTTCTAATCCAGGTTCGATTCCTCTCACGAACATGATTGTCTTTTGTTTGTTGTTTTTAATTTATCTTATTAATTCTTTTAATGAAATGTAACAACAACTAATTAGATCTCTTTGAAAAATTTTTAAAACTCCTTTTTTGATTGAAATAATTTATCCTTTAGGATGTTATAAGGAAAAGAAACTACAACTAAGTGATTTTTAATTTCGTTTAATTTTAATAACTTAAAAAATATATTTTGAAAATATGTATCTAAGCTGAATGAAAAGGCTCTGCAGGGTACAGCTAGTTTATATATATATATATATATATATATATATATATATATATATTTATATATATATATATATACTAAGACTTCGAAGCCAAATGAAGACTTATAAATAATTTAGCATAAAAATCATCATTGTAAATATCCTAGAGACCTACCAAATTTTAAATAGTTCCATCTATTACTTCTCAAATTTTTATTCTTAAAAATAATGACCACATTATGGCCATATATATATATAGTGACCGCAGTTGTTTATCATAGTTTGTACATGACCCAAAAGAATGTGTATAATATCAGAAATTCTAAAAACGGAATCACTACTCATGTTTACCTTCTATGGAATGAATTTCCTATGCACTGGTTTAGATGTTTAACCCAATCATTACTGCAAAAAAAAAAGTCTTTTAGTTTTATACAAAACAAAATTTCTGTGTTTCCTTTGTCTTTATATTTCAATCAAAATCATTTAAAGTAAAGTTAGGATAATCGTCATATTTAATTAAATGTAGGTGCAATGTGTTCTGCAATTGTATTTTAATTTCTACATATCACACAACACTGGTTGGAGGTAAAAAAGACTAATTTAAGACTCTATGGAGACACAGTGAGTAAATACATTAGACTGATGGTAGGAGCAGTGGCGCAACCAGGGGGGGGGCAGAGGGGGGACTTCAGCCCGCCCCCCCCCAGACCAAATCATCAATACATATTTTACTATATAAAGTTACTAAAAAGACTGTCATACTGACTTTTTTCTATATGTTACTTCCACCCCCCAGCATTTGTTTCTATATGTGGGTAGAACACACAGAGTAAATACACTAGACTGATGGTAGGGGCGATGGAGACACAGAGTAAATACACAAGACTGATGGTAGGAGCGATGGAGACACAGAATAAATACACGAAACTGATGGTAGGAGCGACGGAGACACAAAAACAAAGTCTCTAGGCCAAAAGTATAAGCGTATTAATATTTATTAACAGTAATGTCAATATTTTTTCGATGTCTGTGTAATCACACAATTTTTTTTCAAGTACTAATGATCAGGGCTTTTATTTCTGGCGCAACGCACTGGAATGGCATTGCAGTAACTTTTTTACGTATTCAAAAATGTACTGTTTACTGCACGATATTTTCAGTCATATTTCTTATTGACACAAATAAGAGTTCCGGTTGTTGTATATTTTTAGAAAAAATACACTGATAATGATGCGTATTTCTGACATTCTCTTGTGTATAAAAAATATGAAACGACGGAGTTTTAGTCGTCTGTTTTCACACTAGGTACACCATTTATTACTTCAATTTAACGAAACAAACAAAAACAAGAAAAATACTTTAACTCTAAAAAAGGAAAAAAAATATAATGACGACTATTAAAATTTAAAGACAAATTTAAATGTACATGTCCTATATTTCCTTTGGCTTAGATACTCATATTTATCGAAATTATATTTTCGAAATAAAAGTGTGGGCGCCATGTAGATGAAAACCTTTAAACATTAAAATATTCTAGATCTTGTTTGTCTTGAAACTCTCTTTTTTATTTCTGTATTTATTCATATTATCAGCGTCGCGCTTGGTTTTAAGTCAACATAATTTCTGTAAATATGTGTATGATCTAAGTTTAATGAGATATATTTTATAACAGTTTAGTAATTTTTCCAACTTTATTTTCCCTCAGTATCGGTTTAACGAGAATTTCATAAGATCTTTAATCTACTCTAGATGACTTTTCGGACTAGCATTAAATCTCCTGGCATTTTACTATTCTATGTCGGTTCTTTTTTCATAAGAACTAATCGGAAAACTACCCAATAAAGATCATTTCTTTTTATGGCTTTAAAAAAGAGAAGTGTAGCCATTGGTTGGCTTTATTTTGTTTTTGTTTACTTACATAATACAAAATATGTTTACTATTGTTTACATTTAGGCCTACATGTGTGTATGTTTGTGTATAAAAAATTTAATTTGTGTATTTTTTTTAATCTTAAATTAGCATTATAGTTTTACTTTTAGAAAGTTTACAAATTGTATTCTGTCAAAAGAAGACAACGAATGCAAGCATTAAAAATGATAATTGAAACATGTTACATTTTAGAGACTCATAACAAATATAATGCAGAAAACAAAGTTACAGAGACTCATAACCAACATACTGCAGAAATCAAAGGTAGCCTACAGAGCCTCATAACCAACATACTGCAGAAATCAAAGTTACAGAGACTCATAACCAACATACTGCAGAAATCAAAGGTACAGAGACTCATAATAAATATACTGCAGAAATCAAACGTACAGAGACTCATAACAAATATGCTGCAGAAATCAAAGTTACAGAGACTCATAACAAATATACTGCAGAAAAGAAAATTACAGAGAATCATAACCAACATACTGCAGAAATCAAAGGTACAAAGACTCATAACAAATATACTGCGGAAAACAAAATTACAGAGACTCATAACAAATATACTGCAGAAATCAAAGTTACAGAGACTCATAACAAATATACTGCAGAAAACAAAATTACAAACATTCATAAACAACATACTGCAGAAATCAAAGTTACAGGGACTCATAATAAATATACTGCAGAAATCAAAGGTACAAAGACTCATAACCAACATACTGCAGAAATCAAAGTTGCAGAGATTCATAACAAATATACTGCAGAAAACAAAATTACAGAAACTCATAAACAACATACTGCAGAAATCAAATGTACAGAGACTCATAAAAAATATACTGCAGAAATCAAAGTTACAGAGACTCATAACAAATATACTGCAGAAAAGAAAATTACAGAGACTCATAACCAACATACTGCAGAAATCAAAGTTACAGAGACTCATAACAAATATAATCCAGAAAACAAAATTACCGATACTCATAAACAACATACTGCAGAATTCAAATGTACAGAGACTCATAACAAATATACTGCAGAAATCAAAGTTACAGAGACTCATAACAAATATACTGCAGAAAACAAAATTACAGAGACTCATAACCAACATACTGCAGAAATCAAAGGTACAAAAACTCATAACAAATATACTGCGGAAAACAAAATTACAGAGACTCACAACAAATATACTGCAGAAAACAAAATTACAGAGACTCATAACAAATATACTGTAGAAAGCAATATTACCTAAAAACAAAAGTTTAAATGTTGAAGTATAAACTTTTCAATACAATTTCTTCCGTGTAATGGTGAAAGAGGTTCACCCGAAGATTTGTTTCACCACACAGCTGTGATCTAATTATGTCTCGTTTTATTTCTGACTAAGCTGCTTGTGTTTATAAGCTTAAAAAATCGATTAAAAGCACAACCAATATTTCAAAGGAGACAGAGGTTGTGTAAAAAATGGAAAGTAGATTTAAGTTATAACACAGAATTGACGACAGGGCTAAAGATGTTGACCACTCATTTTGTGATTTTTTAAACATTTGAATTCTCTATACAATTAGACAAGTCAACATTGAATCCTTACTTTTGGAACATGTGAGATTTGTGAAAGAAAAGATATTGCACATCTAAGTCATTTCCAAATGAAACTTAAAAAACCAAATACTCCCTTGTAGTTTAAAGTGTTGTATGGATGTCATTTATTTAGATTTCTTATAACTATTAAAGTTAAGAAGGCATTTTGTTTGTCATTCAGACTTGAGCCAAATGTATATATATATATATATATATATATATATATATATATATATATATATATATATATATAAGTAAAGACTGTATGCACCTATAAATTGTCTTATTTGTTTAAATGCTATTTAAAAATATGATGCGCTGTCTTAAAAAGATTGTAATATCTTAGGGTCACATTGAGCATGTTATTGCTACAGTTGCAAAATAGTATTGTGTTTTTTTTCCTAAGCTATCCAAACAGTTCATGGTATTTGTTACGTGGAACAGGCAATGCATTCCTGACTAAAATTATACAATTCATTTTTCATGAAACATAAGCAGCATAAAATTTGAATTCCCACAACAAAATTTTGCATGAATTGAGACCAATTCCTTCTATAAAATTAACACTTTTAGTGTAACCAGTTAAAGAATTATATAAGAACAGAAAATCATGAGAGATATTGGAATTTGTACGGTAACTTGTAACATTTTGGTGTATTCTGTCAGTTACAACTTAGCCCATTGATGAGTATGCTTAGTAATTACTTTTGTTTATAATTTGTTCATTTACTCGCTCAATTTGAAACTCAGATCTCATTAGTATGAAATGTAAGATGATGGTCTTTGCCTGACTCAATATATTATGGGACAATTGTAAGATGAAGGTCTTTGCCTGACTCAATATATTATGGGACAATAGTAAGATGATAGTCTTTGCCTGACTCAATATATTATGGGACAATTTTAAGACGATGGTCTTTGCCTGACTCAATATATTATGGGACAATTGTATGATGATGGTCTTTGCCTGACTCAGTATCTTATAAGAAAAACGTTCAACGTCGTGTATAGTTCAAAATTTCAATACGAAATAACTTAATTGTTTTAATTAAAATGAAATCTTAACTGTCCGCTGTTTAAAGTCTGAATTATGAATTCTAAGTTATCCATCACTTTTATTTTAGTCTCATGTGTGCTCTCTAACTGCTGATTCATCTTGGCTACACTGTATGCTATTATTTGGTTTATAATAGTTTTCAAAGTAAACCGATTTTAGTGATGGCAGTTATGGTTAAAGACTTAATGTTTTCTTGATACCATGTGCAAATTCATTCTATAAATGTAATATGATTATATGTGTGTGTGTGTGGTATTTGTTGGAATCCAACCCAGACTGCAAATGATTTACTTGACAGTCATATAAAAACTAATATACGTGTTTGTCTGTGTGTTTACATGTATGTTGTGTGTGTGTATGTGTGTGTGTGTGTGTAAGATGATAAACAGTATTTATTGTATCTACTAATGTGTCGTTTATTCATTTCTTGTTGTGATGTGTGCGTCCAGTGGAACCACATCCACATGGCGGCGTAAAATACAAATACTCATCGAAACTTAGTAGCTGATCATACACCCAAATCAATAGCCACCACAGATAGCCCATGATCGTGACAGGGACTCAATACTCAATCGAGCTATTACGACTTCAGAACTTTCTTTTCTGTGGTGATTGAATGATCATTGCTGTCTCTGTCATGGTTAGGTCAAAAAAATCAGAATTCAAAACTGTTTAAATTAGTCGTTAACTATTATCTCTTATGATTTTATACTTTCAAGGAATGTATAATCCGCATAAAAAAGACCTCACTATATATATTTTATATCAATGCTTTATTTCGTCATCGAGACAAATGGGATATTTTTTTAAAAAAAAAGCTTCACACAGAGTCAACACTTAAGTCAACATAAAGTCAATCCTGTCTTTGTTTCTGAAACGAAATGTAAAGAATTTTGAAACAAGAAATAACAACAATTTCACAAAGTGTCAACATTAAATTTTTATTTCGATATCGTTGTTTTTGTCAAATTGGATCAAATCATTAATGTTGATGTTATGTCAGACAGCTTCTCTCACATTCTTCCCTCGAACGAGCTACAGTTATATGTATTGGGCATTTTGTCATTTTTATGCGTGGCATTTTTTGACGGCTCTTGTCAAATGTGTGAGTATAGTAATTTATCCTACAATGAAAAAGGCGAGATGGAAGGTCGCATTCTCGCACTGGAAAACAATTGACACAAAATCAAAAACAAGATTGTTCGTTTTTATTATGTTTTGCCAGCTACAGACATCAGTAACTAAATTTCTGTCAAATGATTACATATAAAATTCCAAAAACCTCAAAAGAAATATTTTTTTAGCAGGGTAACCGGCGGTGCAGGGGAAGGCACAGATTTCTCAGGTGTAACAAAATCAATTGTTACAGTTTTGGGGTGTCTATGACTAAACCCCCCAGCGGACAAAAAACCCGCGGACAAAAATTCAAACGTACATCACTCCCACCCTAAAAATGTATGTTTGTTATACCTAAATAAAGTATTGGCATAGACCGTTGTGTTTTTCATGCTTTTGACTTCCTGTGATAAAACTTGTGCCTTGATCGAGATTTAAAAGGTAGAACAAAGATAGGGTTTTCTAGACATTGGTCTAGAACTATTTTTTTTTGTTTTACCTGTAAAGATAAGCTGCATTTCGATGACTTTGGACCACTGTGGCTCGAAGGACTAATGAAGTATATAGGGGCTCTTTGAAAATAAAATCCACTTAAAAATACGTATTTATATATCCTTTAAAGACAAAATCGTCTAACCTGTGCGTGTGTCTCCCTCATGTAGCTTTCATGAATACATATTATTATTATTATTATTGTGTATTACATTTTTTAATGAAAATGAGGCCCAATAGTACGTTTTATAATAAACGTAGGGAGTTTTGTCCGCTGGGGGGTTTGTCCGTGGAGGATTGGTCGAATACATTTTGGGGCTAGAAGATGGAATGACAAGTGACACTTTAAACAAGTCAAGTGCTTGTAACCGACACCATTGGAGAAAAGGGATTGGGCTTTTTAAGGGAAAAAATGTTGCTAATTTACGATAGTTTGATGAAACTATCAAACAAAAATAATATTTCACCCGTCAACAGTTATAACTTTTTCGGGAAAATTTTTCATAACACTCGCTGTTTTTAGGACAAATTTTCTACTCGCTGTTTTTCTCATTTTTAAAATCGAAACAATGTTTTATAATAAATAATGTACCGTAAAAAAAATTCAATCTGATTTGTCAGCTTTTGGGATTGAAGACGCCGACTAGACACTTTTTAAAAAAAAAAATCTCACATTACAGCTATTGATAAAAAAAAATGTTAATAAATATTATGGACTCATCAAATGAATTTATGCTTTATTCTGTAGCTTGTAAGATTAGCTGATTTTTTGTTTATTTTCGGATCTGTGGCGATAACCAAATATTTTTATTGAGAAGTAAAGAGAGTCCTCTTTTAGACCCACCCGTGAGACAAATCCGGCCCACATGACTGTTTTAATCTTGCCTGCCACTCATTTAGAGTGAACCTCATATCACTAGTCTTTTGTGTTATAACGTCATACTTCTAGTTCTATTAGTCATGACGTAATACTTCTAGTTCTATTAGATATGACGTCATACTTCTAGTTCTATTAGATATGACGTCAACACTCCATCCTTATTCCCATGGTGCGGCCCGCCAATCATATGTACTAAATAATCTGGCCCTTGACTCAAAACGTTTTCCAACCCCTGTTTTAGACTCTACATTTGGAATTATTTCATCTTACATTCGCTTTACAATAAGGAAGAATTGAACTTACTCCTTGCCATCACGTTCTTCTCCAGGACTGCCCCAGAACCAACAGAACCAGAAACACTGCCGACATTGTTGTCTAGTTTGACGGAATTTTACCTAAGACAAAACAGAAAACATATCGATTTATCTATCAATTCTATCAATTCTGGCAGTCTTTTGACAGGTATATTAATGAATTTCGGCTGTTTTCTTTAAAAAAAATCTGGCAACACTCGCTAATTACAAAATAAGTTTATATAAGTCAAGTGGATATGCAAAATAATCAAGCGAGCTTTAATATAACACAATACATTTTCTAATCCAGGTTCGATTCCTCTCACGGACATGATTGTTTTTTGTTGTTTTTTTTTTATTTTATCTTTTTTATTGTTTTAATGAAATGTAACAACAACTAATTAGATCTCTTTGAAAAATTTTTAAAACTTCTTTTTTTATTGAAATAATTTATCCTTTAGGATGTTGTAAGGAAAAGAAACAACAACTAATTAGATTTTTAATTTCGTTTAATTTTAATAACTTAAAAAAATATATTTTGAAAATTTGTATCAAAGCTGAACAATAGTCTATGCAAAGGCTTTGCAGGGTATAGATAGATAGATAGATAGATAGATAGATAGATAGATAGATAGATAGATAGATAGATAGATAGATAGATAGATAGATAGATAGATAGATAGATAGATAGATAGATAGATAGATAGATAGATAGATAGATAGATAGATAGATAGATAGATAGATAGATAGATAGATAGATAGATAGATAGATAGATAGATAGATAGATAGATAGATAGATAGATAGATAGATAGATAGATAGATAGATAGATAGATAGATAGATAGATAGATAGATAGATAGATTGATAGATAGATAGATAGATAGATAGATAGATAGATAGATAGATAGATAGATAGATAGATAGATAGATAGATAGATAGATAGATAGATAGATAGATAGATAGATAGATAGATAGATAGATAGATAGATAGATCATACTATTAAAAGACTTTGTCTAATGAATTGAGCCATTCTCAAGATGTTGGATGTACCTAGCAATGCAGCCTAATGAAGTGAACATATAGCTTTCTTGTTATTCAATGATATTTTAAGATCTTTCTTTATAACTTCCTGTGCACCGCAACAATGATGTAGATCATCAACCTACCAAGAATCTTTTAGTGCAATACTATTAAAAGCGTTTGTTATTCGATTCAATATTCAGGTATGTACCGTGGAATGTCAAAATTTAAAAAAACATGTTCAAAGTGAGTTTTGATGTCAATAAAACTAATGAGCAATTTATTTACAAACAAGTTTACTACTCAATCTGAGCTCTAATATAACTGGAGTCTGCCTTAATCATATTTACAATTAAGTAATAGTCCTTAATAGTACTATACCAGGGGTCGGTAACCTACGGCTCGCGAGCCGCATGCGGCTCTTTCGATCTCAAGTTACGGCTCTTTCGATGTCAAATTGCAACCTAATCAACTACTATAATATTGAAACAACAATTTTAGTGGCTGTTTAAAAACTGAGAAAAATGAAAATTATAACTTTTTGGCTCTTCCGTCTCAAAAGGTAGCCGACCCCTTGTGCTATACCATTAGTTGTGTCATATTCACGTTCAGATCAAAAGTTTCACAACAATACATAAACGTACTGTTTGAATCAATAAATATATTTGGATATTTTGAAAGTAATAAATAACCTATTTAAGCAGTAAAAATATTTTTAACTATTATCTTTTATACATTATTCAGAGCAGTTCAAGTTATTCTCCTAAAATATGTCATACGTAATGTTTTGTTAAGAAATTTATTAATTAATTTATACTCATTGAATTTCTGAGTCGATGTTTTAATGCAGCCATTTTGGTTTGTGTACCATAACGCTAAATTATGTTCAGTCCACACTGAATTGAAATTCAGATATCCTGGGACCTCGCGAATTACAAATCTGAATCGATGCAATGATGTAAATACATTAATGAAAATGTTTTTCTATTCGAATCTATCTTTCTTGGCAGCCATTTGGTTTTGTTTACCATTGTGAGAAAAAAACTCTGGAAGCCGTTAAAATCAAATTTTTTTCCCTCCGTAGTGGAAATCCAAATCTAAATATTTCGATTAGTCTGTCATTGCTGCTAAGCAGATACAAAATACGCGAAATCTAAATACTGGAATAACGGATCGGCAATTGTTTACCCCCCCCCCCCCCCCGTTATAGTATAGTTCAGTGATTCCTTGCATAAAAACCAAGTCTCTTGGCCAAAAGTGTAGGCGTATTAATATGTATTAACAGTAATGTCAATATTTTTTCGATGTCACACAATTTTTTTTCAAGCACTAATGATCAGGGCTTTTTTTTTCTGGCAGAACGCACTGGAATGGCGTTGCGGTAACTTTTTTTTTACGTATTCGAAAATTTACTGTTTACTGCACTATATTTTCAGTGGTATTTCTTTATGTCACAATGGACATAAATAGAACTTCCTGTTTTTTTTAATAGAAAAAACACACTGCTGATGATGCGTATTTCTGACATTCTCTTGTGTATAAAAAATATGAAACGACGGAGTTTCAGTCGTCTGTTTTCACACTAGGTACACCATTTATTACTTCAATTTAACGAAACAAACAAAAACAAGAAAAATAATTTAACTCTAAAAAAGGAAAAAATATAATAACAACAATTAATTTTTTTTTTTTAATTTAAATGTCCTATATCGAAATTATATTTTTGAAATGAAAGTGTGGGTGCCATTTTCTCTCTTGCATTGAAGGATGAAAACCTTTAAACATTAAAATAGTCTAGACCTTGTTTGTCTTTAAGTCAACATAATTTTTATATATACGTGTATGATTTAAGCCTGAGCAAATATATTTTTTACTTTCTACTAATTTATTTTCCTCAGTGTTGGTTTCATTAGAACGTATACAATTTTTCATCTATACTAGATGTCTATTCAGACTAGAATTAAATTTCCTGACATCTTACTATTCTGTGTCGGTTCTTTTTTCATGAAAACTAATCGGAAAACTACGCAATCATGATCATTTCTTTTTATGGCTTTAAAATAGAAGAGAAGTGTAGCCATTGGTTGGCTTCATTTTGTTTTTGTTTACTTACATAATACAAAATATGTTAACTATTGTTTACATTTAGGCCTACTTGTGTGTATGTTTGTGTATAAAAAGTTTAATTTGTGTATTTTTTTTTAATCTTAAATAGCATTATAGTTTTACTTTTAGAACTTTTACAAATTTTATTCTGTTAAAAGAAGACAACGAATGCAAGCATTAAAAATGTTAATTGAAACATATTACATTTTAGAGACTCATAACAAATATAGGCTACTGCAGAAAACAAAGTTACGGAGACTCGTAACAAATATACTGCAGAAAACAAAGTTACGGAGATTCGTAACCAACATACTGCCAAAATGAAAGTTACAGGGACTCATAACAAATATAGGTTACTGTAGAAAACAAAGTTACGGAGACTCATAACAAATACACTGCAGAATACAAAATTACAGAGACTCACAACACATATGCTGCAGAAATCAAAGTTACAGAGACTCATAACAGATATACTGCAGAAAACAAAGTTACCTCAAAGCAAAAAGTTTAAATGTTGAAGTTTCAACTTTTCAATAGAGTTTCCTGTTTGAGGTGGTGCAACTTGTTCGCCTGATTTATTTGTTTCTACACACAGCTGACTTCCTTTTATTTCTCACTTAGCTGCCGGTTTTGTTGAAAAGCTTAAAAAATCGATTGAAATCACAACCAATATTTCAACGAAGACAGCGGCTGTATAAAAAATGGAAGGTTGATTCATTCTACTCTACACTTATTGAATTCATTGTACTGTAGAGTACACAAATTCTCTAGAGTAGCCATAATGAATTGTAGACAATTTTTACTGTAGTTTTATTCTTCTCTATCTTATTGTACTCTAGCTTTACTGTACTGTAGTCTTATTGTACTGTAGATTTATTGTACTGTAGACATATTGTTTTGTAGACTGATTTACTGTAGACTTATTTTACTGTATACTTATTCAGACTAGCATTAAATTTCCTGACATCTTACTATTCTGTGTCGGTTCTTTTTTCATGAAAACTAATCGGAAAACTACGCAATCATGATCATTTTTTTTTATGGCTTTAAAATAGAAGAGAAGTGTAGCCATTGGTTGGCTTTATTTTGTTTTTGTTTACTTACATAATACAAAATATGTTTACTATTGTTTACATTTAGGCCTACATGTGTGTATGTTTGTGTATAAAAAGTTTAATTTGTGTATTTTTTTAATCTTAAATAGCATTATAATTTTATAGTATAGATAGTTTAGTAGCTAAAAAAATTCATAATCTGTTTAAATGCAATTAAAGAAATTGATTTTTAAAAATAAGATTTGTTGTTTACAATTAACTAATTCTGTAATATTTTAGGGTCACATTGACCTCAGGGTTTCATTGACCTTGTGATCAAAATATATTTGTGTGTATATTTCTGTAAAAAAAAGTTTGTGATCATGATACAAATACTTTCTATAAAATCAATCACTAATACAATCTTCTGCCTCCCAACGTGCAAAAAGACATCTTGGATGCACCCTCGCTCCAAACACTGGCATCTCATAGATTTTGTGATTGTCAGGAAGAGGGACAGGCAGGACGTTCGTGTGACCAAGGCCATGTGTGGTGCAGACTGCTGGACGGATCACCATCTAATTATGTCTAAGATGAATATCCGCATCCTGCCTAAGAGACGACCTCAGGGAGCAAAGCCACCGAAGCGACTAAACGTTAACAAACTTAATGATGAAACCATCAGGCAGTCACTAAAACAGACACTGGAAGAACGCCTAGACTCATTGAAGCTGAACAACCTGAGCGTGGAAGAAACCTGGGCCAAACTACGCGAAACCGTCTACAGCACCGCCGCTGAACTTCTGGGGCCTTCTCCCAGGCACCACCGGGATTGGTTTTACGACAACGGCGCGGAGATCAAGCTACTTCTTGATGAGAAATACCGCGCACACAAAGCACACTTGGACGACGCTGGGTCTGTGGCCAAGAAAGTTGCTTTGAGCAACACGCGCAGAACTTGTCAACTCAAACTCCGCCAGATGCAAGACACATGGCTGATCAACAGGGCAAATGAGATTCAGGCCTTTGCTGACAGGCACGACATGAAAAATTTCTATGCTGGTCTGAAAGAAATCTTCGGCCCGACTTCAAACGGTTCGTTACCGCTGCTCAGCTTAGATGGGTCTCACCTGATTACAGAAAAGGAAAAAATTTTGCAGAGATGGGCTGAACATTTCGACAACGTGCTCAATCGCCCGTCTACCATCAACGACGAAGCTATCCAGCTTTTACCTCAGGTCGCCACTAATACCACACTTGCTGATCCACCCACCTTTGTTGAGATCACCACAGCAATTAGACAGCTGTCAAACGGCAAAGCGCCTGGATCAGATGCCATCCCGGCAGAAATCTATAAGGAAGGTGGCCAAGCTTTGACAAAAAATCTCCTTCATTTTAACCATTAGAAAATATATGAAAACTAAAATTAATTTAAAACAGCAGAACACAATTTTGCTAATTTGTGAAAAATAAAACATGATAATTTTTTTTTTCAGTTAGTCTCATCAGGCAATATAATTATAGTCAATTTTTATTTTACAATGAAACTTCATTTTTCGCGTGAGATTTGCGAGATACAATATATAACATGCGTTCGTTCTGGAAGACTGGCGAGCAATCGCAGCGGCGTTCACTGTGCAGAAATCGTTGCATGACGTGTTCGTTAGGCGGTAACACTTTATATTATATTTAAAAACAATTATGTGCAATAAGTGAATTCAATAAAGCATTAAATGTAATTGTGTTACAAAAGTATTTTGCATAATAATATATATATTATGTGATGTATTCAAGATTTTTAATTTTTATCTTGCTGCTACATCTGTGAGGACCAAATGTAGTCCCGTCTGTAATCTCTAAGCTTCTTAATAATCTTGGCTACATTTTTCTAATGTTTTTACATGTACGCCTATATGGTTTATAATAGTTTTCAATGTAAACCGATTTTAGTGATAGCAGTTGTGGATATGAACTCAATGCGTTCTTAATACTAATGTACCGATTCATTCTATACATTTTAATATCATGATTGTAAATGTGTGTGTGATATTTGTTGGGATCAAACCCGGACTTCAAATGATATAGTAGTAAAAATAGCTCCGATATGATTAATTTACACCCATATATGCAAACTTGACAGAAATACAAGGATAATATAGGCTACGTGTGTCTGTGTGTTGTATTTGTGTGATGTGTGTGTGTGAGAGAGAGAGAGAGAGATAGAGAGAACACGTTTAATTCCGTTTAACAAGTTCTAAGTAGTACTGGGATGATATAACCGCCATTTTAGTTCAAAATGAAAGTAATTCAAAATACTTTGATCATATCATAGACTTTAATTTACATTTCAAATTATGCAAATAATAACAACTGATTTAATTTTAAAATTTGAATTTTTACTGAAAAATCCTTTCTTTGATATGTTTATTTACAAAAGAGAACTGACATACCAAGCTTTAAAAATTCTTGTATCGTATTGCTAAAGAGAGAATTTTTATTCGAACTAGTGCGAAACATCATAAAATTTAGGCTATTTATTGTCTTAGTAAAATAGTTGACAATATTGTTGCTATTTGTTTGTTTTTTTTTTTTTTTGTAAACATTGCTCGTTCATATGGTATATCGAAAAAAGTGAGTGACAAATTTAAATTAACCTGAATTGTGATTGTAAGACGAAATTGAAAACTTTATTTATGGGCAACAACGTTTTAAAGACTTGAAAGGTTTTTTGACAAGAATCCAGACCTTGCGTCGAAAGTTTTTTACAAAAATAATACAAATGAAAAAATTAGAAGCGTGTTTGCAGTTCATTGTGACCAAAAGTGTATTAATTATATTGATTAAAGTGAAGTCACATAAAGAGAAAGCAATGAAAATGAAAATTGGAATAAAGACATTAATGACAGTTAGAAACACAGACATAGAGATCATAAGTTGAATGACAGTCCTTTCGTATTTTGTGAGATGTATGAGTTTCTGAAATACTAAGTTCAGCCCTTCTGCTTGGATGTCTTCGTACACAGTTGCTGAAAGAACATTTGCGTTTTGAATAGATTTTGACAAGTACCAAAATGGTAAAGACTACAACCAATACAGTTGGAATAATATGGTAAAATGTTCCTGTCAATATTAAATCGGTTAGATGAGTGATGCGTGTAATCGTGCAATTAGTTCCCTCGAAATTAATTTGGTAGTACATGATGACACTTGCCACTAAAACTAAAGAAAGACAACCTGTAAAAATTGCAGTTCTTTTAACTGTCAGTAAAGTGAGTCGTATGAAGGGGAAATGGATAGACAAGAGTCGCTCAAGGCTAATGAGAGAATGGGTAAAATTTGAGACAGACACTAAAGATAGAGGTGGTATTATGAAAAATCGACAAGCTTGTACATAGAAGTCATATTTATAGTAAAATACCTGACAAAATATCAAGTTTGAAATTATATATAAAATGTCGACCGATGCCAAGAAGAGCATTAAAAAAGTAGCTGGAGTAATCTGCAGCATTTTTACCACTGTGACTACGATGATGAGATTTCCTGGAAGGCCAAATGTACACATGATAACAATGAAGTACTTGTTCAAAATTATATCAGTCAGTTCTTCACTGCCATCCATTTTGTCTCTGAAATACAAAAATGTCATAGCTAGTGTATAAATAAAGAGAAATGACTACAAAATGTACACTTGAAATTAATTTTATTTTTGACTTAATATAGTACACAATACAATACATGATTTATTTATTTTTAAGTCGTAATAAAATCATACTGCATCAATAAAATGAAGAAAACAGAGTTCAATTATTAGAAACATCCATGTTTTTATCTGTTGATTCAATACATCACTAATTCTGGTGGATTTTTTTTTTTTTGTTGTTTTTAATTATCTCTTAGACCATATAAATATAAACCACTAATTAGACTGTTTTCTTAGTGGCTTTATTGTAATCCCACCAAAGCCCATAGTGTGATGCAATTGGATCATCGTGGAAGACATATCTAGTGACTGGACACAACGGGGATTGAGCCCGTAACCCACAACATGTACAACATCGCGCTAGCGCATGCAGTTCCAAGCTCCACCCATCCATCGAAGTTTTTCTTTAATGTTGAATATTTATACCAGTTGTCCTATCCCTTATGACCACTCCTTGTTTCATGATCGTGTTGCTCCTCTGTTGTATGTTAGTTGCTTGTGATCTGGTTTTGTAAGGTCAAGCATGCATTGATACGAGTGATGAAATTGTATCGTTCAACTATAGTTTGGCGGGAAACCACCGACGCATTGGCCTACACCTATGCTTTGGCGGGAAAATGCCCACGTGATAGCACTGGCCTGTAGTTTTGGCGGCAAACTACCCACGCGATGGCATTGACCTATAGTTTTGGCGGAAAACTATCCACGCGAAAGCATTGACCTATAGTTTTAGCGGGTTACTATCCACGCGAAAGCATTGACCTATAGTTTTAGCAGCAAACTATCCAGGCTGGTATGTCTATAAAAGGGACGCTGACGTTCTCATGCAATAAAAGATAGTTCCAATGAAAAGTAGTTACAGAAAGTTAGATCCAATGAGAAGTAGTTACAGAAAGTTAGATCCAATGAGAAGTTGTTACAGAAAGTTAGATCCAATGAGAAGTTGTTACAGAAAGTTAGATCCAATGAGAAGTAGTTACAGAAAGTTAGATCCAATGAGAAGTTGTTACAGAAAGTTAGATCCAATGAGAAGTTGTTACAGAAAGTTAGATCCAATGAGAAGTAGTTACAGAAAGTTAGATCCAATGAGAAGTTGTTACAGAAAGTTAGTTCCAATGAGAAGTAGTTACAGAAAGTTAGATCCAATGAGAAGTTGTTACAGAAAGTTAGATCCAATGAGAAGTTGTTACAGAAAGTTAGATCCAATGAGAAGTAGTTACAGAAAGTTAGATCCAATGAGAAGTAGTTACAGAAAGTTAGATCCAATGAGAAGTAGTTACAGAAAGTTAGATCCAATCAGAAGTAGTTACAGAAAGTTAGGTCCAATGAGAAGTTGTTACAGAAAGTTAGATCCAATGAGAAGTAGTTACAGAAAGTTAGATCCAATGAGAAGTAGTTACAGAAAGTTAGATCCAATGAGAAGTTGTTACAGAAAGTTAGATCCAATGAGAAGTTGTTACAGAAAGTTAGATCCAATGAGAAGTTGTTACAGAAAGATAGATCCAATGAGAAGTTGTTACAGAAAGTTAGATCCAATGAGAAGTAGTTACAGAAAGTTAGATCCAATGAGAAGTAGTTACAGAAAGTTAGATCCAATGAGAAGTAGTTACAGAAAGTTAGATCCAATCAGAAGTAGTTACAGAAAGTTAGGTCCAATGAGAAGTTGTTACAGAAAGTTAGATCCAATGAGAAGTAGTTACAGAAAGTTAGATCCAATGAGAAGTAGTTACAGAAAGTTAGATCCAATGAGAAGTTGTTACAGAAAGTTAGATCCAATGAGAAGTTGTTACAGAAAGTTAGATCCAATGAGAAGTAGTTACAGAAAGTTAGATCCAATGAGAAGTTGTTACAGAAAGTTAGATCCAATGAGAAGTAGTTACAGAAAGTTAGATCCAATGAGAAGTTGTTACAGAAAGTTAGATGCAATGAGAAATTGTTACAGAACGTTAGATCCAATGAGAAGTAGTTACAGAAAGTTAGATCCAATGAGAAGTTGTTACAGAAAGTTAGATCCAATGAGAAGTAGTTACAGAAAGTTAGATCCAATGAGAAGTTGTTACAGAAAGTTAGATCCAATGAGAAGTAGTTACAGAAAGTTAGATCCAATGAGAAGTTGTTACAGAAAGTTAGTTCCAATGAGAAGTAGTTACAGAAAGTTAGATCCAATGAGAAGTTGTTACAGAAAGTTAGATCCAATGAGAAGTTGTTACAGAAAGTTAGATCCAATGAGAAGTAGTTACAGAAAGTTAGATCCAATGAGAAGTTGTTACAGAAAGTTAGTTCCAATGAGAAGTAGTTACAGAAAGTTAGATCCAATGAGAAGTTGTTACAGAAAGTTAGATCCAATGAGAAGTTGTTACAGAAAGTTAGATCCAATGAGAAGTAGTTACAGAAAGTTAGATCCAATGAGAAGTAGTTACAGAAAGTTAGATCCAATGAGAAGTAGTTACAGAAAGTTAGATCCAATCACAAGTAGTTACAGAAAGTTAGGTCCAATGAGAAGTTGTTACAGAAAGTTAGATCCAATGAGAAGTAGTTACAGAAAGTTAGATCCAATGAGAAGTAGTTACAGAAAGTTAGATCAATGAGAAGTTGTTACAGAAAGTTAGATCCAATGAGAAGTTGTTACAGAAAGTTAGATCCAATGAGAAGTTTTTACAGAAAGTTAGATCCAATGAGAAGTAGTTACAGAAAGTTAGATCCAATGAGAAGTTGTTACAGAAAGTTAGATCCAATGAGAAGTAGTTACAGAAAGTTAGATCCAATGAGAAGTTGTTACAGAAAGTTAGATGCAATGAGAAATTATTTACAGAACGTTAGATCCAATGAGAAGTAGTTACAGAAAGTTAGATCCAATGAGAAGTTGTTACAGAAAGTTAGATCCAATGAGAAGTAGTTACAAAGAAAGTTAGATCCAATGAGAAGTTGTTGCAGAAAGTTAGATCCAATGAGAAGTAGTTACAGAAAGTTAGATCCAATGAGAAGTTGTTACAGAAAGTTAGTTCCAATGAGAAGTAGTTACAGAAAGTTAGATCCAATGAGAAGTTGTTACAGAAAGTTAGATCCAATGAGAAGTTGTTACAGAAAGTTAGATCCAATGAGAAGTAGTTACAGAAAGTTAGATCCAATGAGAAGTAGTTACAGAAAGTTAGATCCAATGAGAAGTAGTTACAGAAAGTTAGATCCAATGAGAAGTAGTTACAGAAAGTTAGGTCCAATGAGAAGTTGTTACAGAAAGTTAGATCCAATGAGAAGTAGTTACAGAAAGTTAGATCCAATGAGAAGTTGTTACAGAAAGTTAGATCCAATGAGAAGTAGTTACAGAAAGTTAGATCCAATGAGAAGTTGTTACAGAAAGTTAGATGCAATGAGAAATTGTTACAGAACGTTAGATCCAATGAGAAGTAGTTACAGAAAGTTAGGTCCAATGAGAAGTAGTTACAGAAAGTTAGATCCAATGAGAAGTTGTTACAGAAAGTTAGATCAATGAGAAGTAGTTACAAAAAGTTAGATCCAATGAGAAGTTGTTACAGAAAGTTAGTTCCAATGAGAAGTAGTTACAGAAAGTTAGATCCAATGAGAAGTTGTTACAGAAAGTTAGATCAATGAGAAGTTGTTACAGAAAGTTAGATCAATGAGAAGTAGTTACAGAAAGTTAGATCAATGAGAAGTAGTTACAGAAAGTTAGATCCAATGAGAAGTAGTTACAGAAAGTTAGATCCAATGAGAAGTAGTTACAGAAAGTTAGGTCCAATGAGAAGTTGTTACAGAAAGTTAGATCCAATGTGAAGTAGTTACAGAAAGTTAGATCCAATGAGAAGTAGTTACAGAAAGTTAGATCCAATGAGAAGTTGTTGCAGAAAGTTAGATGCAATGAGAAGTTGTTACACAACGTTAGATCCAATGAGAAGTAGTTACAGAAAGTTAGGTCCAATGAGAAGTTGTTACAGAAAGTTAGATCCAATGAGAAGTAGTTGCAGAAAGTTAGATCCAATGAGAAGTTGTTTACAGAAAGTTAGATCCAATGAGAAGTAGTTACAGAAAGTTGGATCCAATGAGAGTTGTTACAGAAAGTTAGATGCAATGAGAAATTGTTACAGAACGTTAGATCCAATGAGAAGTAGTTACAGAAAGTTAGATCAATGAGAAGTTGTTGCAGAAAGTTAGATCCAATGAGAAGTAGTTACAGAAAGTTAGATCCAATGAGAAGTTGTTACAGAAAGTTAGATCCAATGAGAAGTAGTTACAGAAAGTTAGATCAATGAGAAGTTGTTACAGAAAGTTAGTTCCAATGAGAAGTAGTTACAGAAAGTTAGATCCAATGAGAAGTTGTTACAGAAAGTTAGATCCAATGAGAAGTTGTTACAGAAAGTTAGATCCAATGAGAAGTAGTTACAGAAAGTTAGATCCAATGAGAAGTAGTTACAGAAAGTTAGATCCAATGAGAAGTAGTTACAGAAAGTTAGATCCAATGAGAAGTAGTTACAGAAAGTTAGGTCCAATGAGAAGTTGTTACAGAAAGTTAGATCCAATGAGAAGTAGTTACAGAAAGTTAGATCCAATGAGAAGTAGTTACAGAAAGTTAGATCCAATGAGAAGTTGTTACAGAAAGTTAGATGCAATGAGAAGTTGTTACAGAACGTTAGATCCAATGAGGAAGTAGTTACAGAAAGTTAGGTCCAATGAGAAGTTGTTACAGAAAGTTAGATCCAATGAGAAGTAGTTGCAGAAAGTTAGATCCAATGAGAAGTTGTTACAGAAAGTTAGATCCAATGAGAAGTAGTTACAGAAAGTTAGATCCAATGAGAAGTTGTTACAGAAAGTTAGATGCAATGAGAAATTGTTACAGAACGTTAGATCCAATGAGAAGTAGTTACAGAAAGTTAGATCCAATGAGAAGTTGTTACAGAAAGTTAGATCCAATGAGAAGTAGTTACAGAAAGTTAGATCCAATGAGAAGTTGTTACAGAAAGTTAGATCCAATGAGAAGTAGTTACAGAAAGTTAGATCCAATGAGAAGTTGTTACAGAAAGTTAGATCCAATGAGAAGTTGTTACAGAAAGTTAGATCCAATGAGAAGTTGTTACAGAAAGTTAGATCCAATGAGAAGTTGTTACAGAAAGTTAGATGCAATGAGAAGTTGTTACAGAACGTTAGATCCAATGAGAAGTAGTTACAGAAAGTTAGGTCCAATGAGAAGTTGTTACAGAAAGTTAGATCCAATGAGAAGTAGTTACAGAAAGTTAGATCCAATGAGAAGTTGTTACAGAAAGTTAGATCCAATGAGAAGTAGTTACAGAAAGTTAGATCCAATGAGAAGTTGTTACAGAAAGTTAGATGCAATGAGAAATTGTTACAGAACGTTAGATCCAATGAGAAGTAGTTACAGAAAGTTAGATCCAATGAGAAGTTGTTACAGAAAGTTAGATCCAATGAGAAGTAGTTACAGAAAGTTAGATCCAATGAGAAGTTGTTACAGAAAGTTAGATCCAATGAGAAGTAGTTACAGAAAGTTAGATCCAATGAGAAGTTGTTACAGAAAGTTAGTTCCAATGAGAAGTAGTTACAGAAAGTTAGATCCAATGAGAAGTTGTTACAGAAAGTTAGATCCAATGAGAAGTTGTTACAGAAAGTTAGATCCAATGAGAAGTAGTTACAGAAAGTTAGATCCAATGAGAAGTAGTTACAGAAAGTTAGATCCAATGAGAAGTAGTTACAGAAAGTTAGATCCAATGAGAAGTAGTTACAGAAAGTTAGGTCCAATGAGAAGTTGTTACAGAAAGTTAGATCCAATGAGAAGTAGTTACAGAAAGTTAGATCCAATGAGAAGTAGTTACAGAAAGTTAGATCCAATGAGAAGTTGTTACAGAAAGTTAGATGCAATGAGAAGTTGTTACAGAACGTTAGATCCAATGAGAAGTAGTTACAGAAAGTTAGATCCAATGAGAAGTTGTTACAGAAAGTTAGATCCAATGAGAAGTAGTTACAGAAAGTTAGATCCAATGAGAAGTTGTTAAAGAAAGTTAGATCCAATGAGAAGTAGTTACAGAAAGTTAGATCCAATGAGAAGTTGTTACAGAAAGTTAGATGCAATGAGAAATTGTTACAGAACGTTAGATCCAATGAGAAGTAGTTACAGAAAGTTAGATCCAATGAGAAGTAGTTACAGAAAGTTAGATCCAATGAGAAGTAGTTACAGAAAGTTAGATCCAATGAGAAGTTGTTACAGAAAGTTAGATCCAATGAGATGTAGTTACAGAAAGTTAGATCCAATGAGAAGTAGTTACAGAAAGTTAGATCCAATGAGAAGTAGTTACAGAAAGTTAGATCCAATGAGAGGTTGTTACAGAAAGTTAGATCCAATGAGAAGTTGTTACAGAAAGTTAGTTAGGGAGTACATTAAGTTGAGAAAGAGTTCAAACATAGTAGACACACTCAGAGAGTGATGTATTCAATGTTGTTATAGTAAGATGATGTTTATATTAATTTTATATTGTGGATTCTCATCATCTGTAAATATCACTTATTAAAGTTCATTTGCTATTCTTATAAGGAGATGTGTCGTGTCATTATTCGGAACGCAACTGGGATACCACAACAATGTTTACAGTATTTTTTTTTTCTAGCAAAGTTATGAACATTAGTAGACTAATGAAAAAAAAATATGGTAGTAGGGAAAGATATGTTTAAGGCAAAGTAACACATGTATATATACAGTATATTTAGAGACCCGGAGACCATCCCATTCGATGTTGGGAGATAAAAGTTAGATTACTAATAAGATTAATAATAGCGATGGTAGACAAGGTGACAGACGACTTAAGACCAGGTGGGTAGAAAACAATGGACAAGTACAACAGCAAAGGTGTGACGACTCAACACGTAAACAAGGGGGGAGACGTCGGACAGTCTGGTAGGGTTAAACAATGACGACTATATGACGCTCCATAGAGAAAGCACAATAGAAAGGACAATGCGGAAGTAGACTATGACGTAATTTAGAGTAATTAAGGGCGCCGAAGTTAGCAATATAAATATCAGTGGAATGGGGCACATTAGTTCATGACGAAGGATGAGCACCGGAAAAGTGTGGACATGGCGGTATGGTCCAATAGATCAATGGTCTCCAACCACCCGGGCCGCGGACCGGTACTGCTACGTAGATCAAATAATAATGGGCCACCCAAGAAACGTTAAATTAGTTTTCTTTTTATTTACTGTGGTGTATTTCTTTCGACTAATGCCACTTTCCATGGACGAGAGTTTAACCGGAAGTTGAGTGGGCTATGATCGCATTTTTCTACAGGTTGTTTTAAAAAGTATCTTATGTCCAGTGCAGATATTTCAGACAGTCGCCATTTTCGGTACAGGGTTCTATCCCTGGCAAGGCCAAAAATATTCGATGCTGACTCGAATAGTAGAAAGGCGCCACCAAATCGTACGGAAAGGACAACAGAACTATGTCTGTTGTGTTAATATCGCTTTAGGGTGTAAAAATAATATAAAAGACTACCATATATTTCTTATAACTAGATGAAAGTACTCACTCTTTGAAAGCGTCTTTCACAGTTGAGATTGTTTCATTACGAATACTTATCGTAGTAACATCCATCTTGTAACTCTAAAAAAATCACAGTCTTTAGTAGTTGAATTATTAGTCAACACAGTGTTAAGAGGTTGAATAAGGCAACAATCCAGTCGTCTTCAATATAGAATATTGAAATGTTAAATGAGGCCACAATCTAGACAACTCCAATATAAAATATTGATGTGTTAAATGAGGCAACAATCTAGACGACTCCAATGTAGATTCTTGAAATGTTAAATGAGGCAACAATCTAGACGACTCCAATGTAGAATCTTGAAATGTTAAATGAGGCAACAATCTAGACGACTCCAATGTAGAATCTTGAAATGTTAAATGAGGCAACAATCTAGACGACACCAATGTAGAATCTTGATGTGTTAAATGAGGCAACAATCTAGACGACTCCAATGTAGAATATTGATGTGTTAAATGAGGCAACAATCTAGACGACTCCAATATAGAATATTGATGTATTAAATGAGGCAACAATCTAGACTTCTCCAGTACAAAATGTTGAGAAGTTGAACAAGGCAACCGTATAGACTATAGTCTGGAGTTCTGGAGTCGGTGACTGTTTATGTACGCAGTCTCGATCTACACTGAACAACGAAAACTCTCTTGTATATTGTATATTACGACATGTCTCCATATAAAACTTGAAAAGAAAAAAAAGTTGTTTTTTTTACTGTATTGTTATTGACTCAGCAATAGCTCGTTAAAAAATGAGTTTGACTGAACCAATAAAAGAATTGAAACTATAATGTCGATATTCAGTGGCTCAAAATTTGTTCATTTCTGGTGAATTATATCATTATTTGGATCAGTTTGAATAGTTTCGAGAGAGACAGAGAGAGAGAGAGAAAGAGCGAGAGAGTTTGCAAGATAAATAGAAAGACAGAAAGATAGGCTCACAGAATGACAGTTAGGTAGGTAGGTAGACAGAGAGACCGTCAGATGAGATAGATAGATAGATCTATATATAGATAAAAAGATAGATAGATAGATAGATAGATAGATAGATAGATAGATAGATAGATAGATAGATAGATAGATAGATAGATAGATAGATAGATAGATAGATAGATAGATAGATAGATAGATAGATAGATAGATAGATAGATAGATAGATAGATAGATAGATAGATAGAAAGATGGATGGATGGATAGATAGATAGATAGATAGATAGATAGATAGATAGATAGATAGATAGATAGATAGATAGATAGATAGATAGATAGATAGATAGATAGATAGATAGATAGATAGATAGATTGATAGATAGATAGATAGATAGATAGATAGATAGATAGATAGATAGATAGATAGATAGATAGATAGATAGATAGATAGATAGATAGATAGATAGATAGATAGATAGATAGATAGATAGATAGATAGATAGATAGATAGATAGATAGATAGATAGATAGATAGAAAAGTGTTATGGAATTGAAATCTCTCAGTGATAACTGCGGGATGAGACTTAGTCTCTTAGAGCCCGTGAGATCAAACTCGCTGTGTCTCTCAACCTCTGGAGACTGCCATAAAGGCCGATGGCCAGCAAGCTGCCGGACTGGTCCACCATGTAGTCCGCCAGCCAGGGGCACTCAAAAAGTACATGATCCACGATTTCCTCCACCTACCTGCAGCGGGGGCAAAGTGAATCGACATTGGGCCTCAACCTCCCAAAGTACGCACCTAAAGGACAATGCCCAGTGCGGAACTGGGTAATTAGTGCTTGCTCGATCCTCCTAAGCCCACACCATGGGTCAGTTTTGGAGACCCCCTCCATCTGACTGTGAACATTTCTGGCAGTCACCCCATTGTCCCAACTCGAGAACCACTGAGGTTGTTCAAAGAGACAGATCTTGGCTCACGCTGCCTCAAGTGAGCTCTTTCGTGCACCCACGGGTTGCGCTTGGGCTTGTATCGACTTTGCAAGGAAGTCGGCCCTTTTGTTACCAGGCACGTCCACATGTCCGGGGACCCACTGAAGGGTCGCTACTACACTGTGTCGGGATATAAGATCCTGGGTTGCCACTACCATGGCTGCCAGTACCTCGGGCCATTCTCTCGTCCCTTTTACGGCTTAGAGAACAGATAGCGCAACAGTCAGGATAACAATGCTCGTAGCAGGCAAATAACCGTCTTGAAGACGCCCACCAATGTGTGCCACTGCCTCAGTAATGGCTGTCTTCTCTGCCTCATAAGCACAGAGAGACCCACACGGCCCGGCTAGATCTTCGACAAATCGGGTTTGTGGGAAACTGATATGAACCCCAAACGAGGAGCTTTTTTTCGGCCGTCCTTACTGGCTACAGAAGCATCAGTATAGGACAATAAAGCTCCCTCGGATAGGATCTAATCGTCTCCAAAGCCGCATTGTGTAGTGTTTGGGAATCGTTTGCTCTCCCTAACATTGGCATGCAGGTAGCTTTGCCATGAGGAGCCCGGGATGCGATCTTTAGCATTAGGCGATCAGTAGGCAGCTCTATTTCCTGTGACAGTCTCGTAGTATGATGCATGAAAGACTTCACCGTCAGCCGCTTCCCTTCCACCCCAGTCATCGACCATTTTATACCACTCGAAAGCAGTAATCACGGCCGCTCCCTACGATACACTAAAGAAGGCACGTTTGCCATGATCTCGAGCGCTGCTATTGGTGCCGTTCGAAACGTGCCTGTGATCAGCCGGAGAGCGTGGTTTTGCACAACGTCAAGGGTCACTAGTGACGATCGGGACCCACTAATGGGCTGTAATCAATCTGGGACTTACTACACCAATGAACAGTGTCCTCAGGACATCCGCTCGAGCCCCCCCCCCCCCCAAGGACGTGCTCGTCAACTTCTTGACAATATTTAGTCTATCGAAGGCGCTGCGGGCCACCTCCGACAGATGTGTGCAGAGAGCTAACTTCCTGTCTAGTGTGACACCCAGGTACTTGGGTTTCGGTTCCAGAGCAAGAACCGTACCCTCTACTTCCAGCTTCAGTGGTTTCTTTAGGATACTCGTGCCAAGGTGGCGAGTAGACGGTCTTTGAGCAGTTAACCTCTAAGCCTCTCATCCTGGTGTCGCTCCCAGAATTATTAGTTTTACAAAATGTGGTCTTGAAAATTATTGAACCTCGATGCTAGAGACTTTTTATTTATGCCAGACAATTTTTTATTAGTTGGAATCTAGTTAATTACGCATGTTTGTACTTATTCCTTGATGTAGCTAATAACACATGTGTGTACGTATTTCTTGATGGTAGTTAGAAAAGACATGAAAGTTTATGTTTGCCGCTGCTTTCATACCTGAAGACAGGTGACATTTACACCTTCTGTCTATCTCTAATGAGTGACGAAATCTACCACCTGTTGGGAAATAATGAATCATGTGTGATTCTCAAATAAATGACTATGCAGTGGATCACCTCCCCTATAGCTGTGATATATACATACCTATATACATATTTATATATATATGTGTGTGTGTGTGTGTGTGTATCCCATTAAAACTACGTTAGTGTATATAGGACACAGATATAATCGACGTGTGTGGGATGTGATCTGAGATACAACAATATTTATACATAGCCCCAGAAACGTTATGGTAGAACGATGAGGCGACCGCCAAGAGCAGGGGTGGGCAAACGTTTTGAGTCTAGGGCCACAATATACGCGAAAGTTTGACCAGCGGCCTGACCATGAACTCCACTGATGAAGTATTAGCATGAACTAATATGAATTCAATGTAAACGTCATAACATAAACTGTTAGGGTTTGGCTTCACTCTGAAATGAGTTGCCGGTAGGATTAAACAGCTGGGCGGGCCCAGTTTGGCCCTCGAGCCGCAGTTTGCTCACGGCTGGCCAAGAGCCTTCACTTCACTTTAAGTACGGATTCCTATAACATTTATTTCTTTTAAAGGCCCTAACATGTGCTTAATTACATAGGGCCTTCAATCTTAGCGTTAAAGTGCCCATAGCCCTACAGGACCAACGGGGCAGACGAAGTGTAGAATTCATCTGTTTCTATAACCTCGGCACCTTGTGTGATTAGCACCTAACCCAGCCGCCGTTTCTTCCCCAACTTAAGGTCAGGTACCCATTTAAAGGTGGATGGACTTGTGGGAATACTTTGAAACATATTTCACCTGGAAAAATTCCCATGGTTCTCACCGAGGATCGAACCCAGGAATCTTAGCTCGACAGTTGAGTATCTACTCTTAGCCTAAGGTCCTATATAATAACAGTTCAGTTGTGATTGTTACAGCAGTAAAACAATGTTGATTTCACGGACCTAGAACAAGTTTTTTTGAAATCAAGCTACAGCGTCGTCAAGAAAAAAAAACAAGACAACGCCCTTCCCCCCCCCACCTCCGGCCTAGAACAACCTCCCCTCCTCAAGACAACCTCCCCTCCTCAAGACAACCTCCCCTCCTCAAGACAACCTCCCCTCCTCAAGACAACCTCCCCTCCTCAAGACAACCCCCCCCCCCCACCAAATTTTTTCAGGCCCATGGAAAAGTTACGTTTGGGGGTTGCGGTCGCCCCATATGAATTTTAAAAAATATAGTTTGGATTATTTCTTTTGGGGTTTTCTCCTGTGGCGGGGGGGGGGTGTGTCTTCGATAAACTAGTATTAGAAATTAACTATAAGAAAACTAAATGTAATTGAAATATATATATATATATATATATATATATATATATATATATATATATATATATATATATATATATATTTGTTACTGATATTAAGAATTTAGAATCACAGACTATGCTAGTAGGAAATTTAACTGGTGACTCACATGGCGAGCGTCATGGGTCAAGTTCTATTGGCTAAATTTTTACACTTGTAAGTTCATTTTCCCTGGACATGTCTTTGTCTTTATAAATGGGACTAATGGCCCAACTAGTTAATTCCATTTGAATATATTCCTGCGCAGTGGATGTATTTTTCTAAGTATGTGTAATAAGTCTTTATTGTTGCCGGTTGTTTACAGCTGTCATAAGAGAATGACACTTTGTACGTGTGTGTATGTGTGTGTGTGTGAGATATATATGTAGTGTGTGTATGTGTGTATGTGTATGCGTCTTTGTGAGTTTATGTGTGTGTGAAGGAGAGAGAGATATAGAGTGTGTGTGTATGCGTCTTTGTGAGTTTATGTGTGTGAAGGAGAGAGATATATAGAGTGTGTGTGTATGCAAGAGTGTGTTTATGTGTGTATGGTGTGTGTGCCT
Organism: Bulinus truncatus; assembly: GCA_021962125.1. Lineage (NCBI taxonomy): Eukaryota > Metazoa > Mollusca > Gastropoda > Planorbidae > Bulinus > Bulinus truncatus. Next base: position 566,088 of record JAGDYQ010000252.1, read on the forward strand.
ACATCAGAGCCGTAGATAGCCTACATCAGAGCCGTAGATAGATTACATCAGAGCCGTAGATAGCCTACATCAGAGCCGTAGATAGCCTACATCAGAGCCGTAGCTATCTATGGTGGGGCCCTGTGCGATTTTCTTTCTTTTTTTTTTTTTTGGATTCTTGCCTAATGAAAAGTGCAAAAACATTCAGCAGCGCTCTTTCAGCGCCCATTTCTACGCTGCTGGCCTACATACAGTGTATATGATTTCAGACTTGGATAAATAAAAGCCAAAGTACATTAACTGAGGAAGCTATCACTAGTATACTTAGCGTCTATTTCTAGCTACATCACCCCCCCCCCAACCATAGCCAATGACTGTTTTAAATAATTATCGATTCAACACAAAAGGTAAATAAATGTTTTGATTTACATACATTAAGTAAAGATTTTTGATAACTAGATTACTTAAGCTCATCTTTGAAAACAAAAAATAGACTAAATGAGAATTGTCTCACTTAACTTGAAAGTGGTAGCAAAGTGGTATTTTTTAAAGTTGGTACTCGTTAGAGTTTACACCATGGTGACTAACAGACTTGCCACTAAAACTGTCAACCACACTTAAGACTGGGCAGATTTGTCTCCATGGTGTCAACCACACATGGCTTTCAACTGACTTGACACCATGGTGTCAAACACACTTGTTACATAATTAATTAGGACAGCCATAGTCAGAAACCGGTCGATGTGATGTTAGGTCGTGCCACTATGAAGTGGTCATATTTCCATTTCTAGTAATATTTTTGAACGATATATTATACTTGAGAAACAGGGACATTTTGGTAATCTCATAAGAATGAATTGTGATATATTTGTGGCATTCATCTAGCTGTATGTGTGTTACACTTCAAATTATTTTAACGTGTCATCACTAGACTTATACGCTGATCTGATCCCGTGTATCCTTTAGAAAGTTTTTGACTTTGGGATGTAACATGCTCAACGGATGTGAAACCAAGGTTCCAACCACATTTAGAGCTACACAGATTGACACCAAGGTTCCAACCACACTTAGTGCTACACAGATTTGACACCAAGGTTCCAACCACACTTAGTGCTACACAGATTTGAGACCAAGGTTCCAACCACACTTAGTGCTACACAGATTTGACACCAAGGTTCCAACCACATTTAGTGCTACACAGATTTGAGATCAAGGTTCCAACCACACTTAGTGCTACACAGATTTGAGACCAAGGTTCCAACCACACTTAGTGCTACACAGGTTTGAGACCAAGGTTACAGCCACACTTAGTGCTACACAGGTTTGAGACCAAGTTTCCAACCACACGTTGTGCTGGTAAGCTCAGACTTATTATCTAAGAGTCCGATCGATGTCCCCAAGTCCACCAACCTTTCTAAATGGGTACCCGATATTTGTTTGGGAAAATAAAGAAGGCTGTGCATAGTACTAGCTACACAACTCCTAAGAATAGCCATGGCTACAGCAACAGATGACCTCTACTTCACCAGACCCCCCTGATGCTCTGTATAGGTCAATTGGGTAAACTTAACTTTTTTTTTACTAATTCCAACATTAAAATAATTCACACTTACCAATAATACAACACACAAAATCTTTAATAGAAGGAATTTTCAAAAGGTATATATGCAGATGCATTTATTATCTCTTTAACGTTAACAATCACAGCATCATGAAATAAAATGATGAAGATATATCAGAGCAAGAAAAATAAATATCACATTTGTAATATATCTATATGTAATAAAGGTTATGCATAGCTTTTGATTACTATTTAAAAAAGCATAACAAAACATCAAAAATAATTTAATATATTCCAAAGTTTTGTCGATTTCATGTCCTGACTCCATCACGTTCCTGCTTGGGGAGGTAAACAACTGGCGGGAAACTGTTTTGATTGGCTGATGAGTGTGATGTTTTCCATGACTTCCTAAGTGTTATGAACAGTATTACTGCAGTCAGTATAACACAAACAGATACAATCTGCACACCTAGTACAAGTGTTGCTGTCTGACTATATGTGTTGTTGGTCTTTTCATCAGGCACCATTTCTGTATCAGAGTCTTGAAAATAATTTAAATTTATAATTTATACATGTTTACTTATAATATATATAAATGTCATAAATATATTTACCAGCTAGATAATTTTTAATAAAGTATAATATAAATAAAAGCGATTTTGGGTTCTTTGTTAAATCGAAAATAAAGAATTAATACAACAGTAATCCAGTTTAGAATACAATCATGAAAAAATCAGATCTGCCAGATAACCTAGCCTACTGCTCCAACCTAAGGGGATATAACTCTATGTGAAGGTTTTGCAGGTTACAGCTAGTTTTGTATTACATGTATTATCTTTTACTGAAAAAGAAAATGTTACTTTGATTTAACAGTGAATGTTGGTAGTTGAACTTACTTTCTTTATATGTACAAATGAAGCCCAGTCTGTGAGTGAGACAGTCAATATCAGTCCATTTTCCTGTTCGTGTGTTTAATGTAACACATTTACCTTTTTTATTTACTGAAGGTTGTCCTATGTCCCAGTTGGAATATGTGGCACGTGTACCGTCAGACCACTGGAACAATCCTACAGTAAGAATGAATGATTGACATAATTTTATTACTATCATAAAATTTATATTTATTTGAAATCAGGAGTGCCATTTGCAAGGTGGGGTGGGGTAATAGCCTTTTCTCCGACCCTAGAATCCATAATTTTTCATATTTTTTTAAAAAATCAAATAATTTTTTATAAGTCTCTCAAAATCATGAATAAGTAAATTAAATATTTAATAAAATAGGGTAATAATAATAATCCAATTCTCACTGATCACCCTAGTCATACCTTGCCAGATTTTTTTAACAGAAAACACTGAACCGCATTACTTTTGTCTGTTTAAGCAGGCTTTTTAACAATCGTAGATACTCGTGTTAAGTTGATCTCGCAGGTAAGTCAAGAATATTTTTAAGCCAAAATATATATATTGTTTTAATGACAAAGACAAGGGTAAAATTCGACAACTAACATTTGCCTAAATTTCATAATTAAACTCCTGGACTTTTACCGTAATTTCATTTCAATTTGCATTTGTTAACGTGCTTTATCACCATGCACTAGGCACCAACCGATAAGCACCAGGTGACTGGATTGCAGCCCACACGATTGTATTGCAATCCGGCCACTTTGCCTCATTTAGATTAGAAGTCTAGCTGCTATTAGAAAATCAGATATGCAGTGGGTACAGAAACAATTCAATGCAAATTTCATAAAGAGTTGCAAAACGCTGCGCCAAATGAATTAACGGTTTCCGCCATCCCCCGCATTGCCTTACTGTGTTGAGTGTACAATGTCGTTGAATTGCCTTACTGTGTTGAGTGTACAATGTCGTTGAATTGCCTTACTGTGTTGAGTGTACAATGTCGTTGAATTGCCTTACTGTGTTGAGTGTACAATGTCGTTGAATTGCCTTACTGTGTTGAGTGTACAATGTCGTTGAATTGCCTTACTGTGTTGAGTGTACAATGTCGTTGAATTGCCTTACTGTGTTGAGTGAACAATGTCGTTGCATTGCCTTACTGTGTTGAGTGTACAATGTCGTTGCATTGCCTTACTGTGTTGAGTGTACAATGTCGTTGCATTGCCTTACAGTGTTGAGTGTACAATGTCGTTGCATTGCCTTACTGTGTTGAGTGTACAATGTCGTTGCATTGCCTTACTGTGTTGAGTGTACAATGTCGTTGCATTGCCTTACTGTGTTAAGTGTACAATGTCGTTGCATTGCCTTACTGTGTTGAGTGTACAACGTAGTTGCATTGCCTTACTGTGTTGAGTGTACAATGTCATTGCCTAAATTCTATTGAATATTGTGTTGCCCGCGGATAAGATGACCCTGCTTTATACAGTGAATTTCAAGGCATAAATTTTTCTACTTATACGCAAGAATCTACGGTAGTTACGTCACAGAAAAAACATAGACCTTTAAAAAGTTGTAGTCACACACAGTGACAGTCTCATGGATAGATGAACTAGGCCACCACAACGAGCCCCCAACTTCCAAAGGCTTCTCTTACAAATCAGAAATTATAGGTGCCCAGACAAGTACTTTTGTCTAATTCCGCCTTCCTTATTTACCTCTAGAAGTTTCGGAACGAGGGCTATGGGAAATCTAACAATGGTTTGGGGATCACATCTTACCTTTATCGTTCATAAAAAGACCAATCCAAAGAAGTCTCTGTTGCTGCTCAGACTGGTCAGTTGAAGATGTATGGATCACATTGTCTAACAGAGACTGAACTTGATGTGTTGAGTGAAAACTGACCAGCTGCATCCCCACAATATGACAATGGTGTTCTGCTTCGGGCCAAGACACCCATTCTTTATCACTAACTAGATAACTGAGATTTCCAAATTTAATTGGTTTGGCAGTGCTGTCATTTCTAGATGAGGTGATGTCATTTCTAGCTTTAGTGCTGTCATTTGTAGCAGTGAGAGTACTTTGGACTGGCAAAAAAGACAAAAGATGATATGATAAATGATGAATACAAAAATGTACCATTAGCTCTAAAAGGATTTGAAGCAAAACATTGGAATATAATCAAATATAATTTTTTTTCTTATCCTGTGTGATAGCTTTTCAAATCAATTGAATCATTATTATCAGATATTAAAAATTGTTTCAACTTTCAGCGTTTGAAATGAAATCAAAACAATTTAATCAAATGAAGTATATTTTGAATTAATACAGTGCCATCAAATAAATAGCTATGACTGATAACTAAGAAAAAGTAAATTTTAATAAACTTACTTTTAAAAGTTTGACAAATGTAAGAATTTTTCTTATCACATTCAGCAGAGCTCCATTTGGTATTATCAGTTGACAGATTAGTACCAATAATTTCCACACATGGCAACAATGCAGGGAAATTTTCATTCAGTAATTTATGACCAGATTTCTAGGTAGGAAGAAATGAATCAAAGTCATTTTAAGACATTTTTTTTCAAATGAACAGATTTTTCAGAACAATTAGAGGAAACAGTTGCAAATGTGGGAGGGAGGAAAGGCATATTTTTGTCCCCTTCCGGGCATACAAACTTAGACTATACTTTGACTGATATGCCTCCACTGGTCCAATATTACCTAATCTAAGGATCTCGCGGATTTTGTCTAATGGAACATATACAGCATTAAGGATTTCTGCTGCGGATCAGTGAACATTTCTGATTTCACTGCTCACAGAGTATTTTCCAAAGAGCCTTATATTACGCAAAAGTAAACACACCAAAATGGCTGCTTTGTAAATAGGGTAAGAGCAAACCAAACCATGTTAAGATAGATCTTATCATAAGTCCACAATTACAGAGACAACAAAAAAGCGCCATGGAGGCCATAGGTACTGACATTACAAAGATTTTAACCCACAACCTGCAGAACACTTATCAGGCTGACAACCTCCCTTCCACTAGAAACAGTTCTAGAACACTAGACTCACATGCGTTTGGCTATTGACTTACACTAGACTCACATACGTTTGGCTATTGACTTACACTAGACTCACATACGTTTGGCTATAGACTTACACTAGACTCACATACGTTTGGCTATTGACTTACACTAGACTCACATACGTTTGGCTACTGACTTACACTAGACTCACATACGTTTGGCTATTGACTTACACTAGACTCACATACGTTTGGCTATTGACTTACACTAGACTCACATACGTTTGGCTATTGACTTGACTGAAAGAGACTTTTACAACATATTTTTTTACAATCATTTTGTAAGGACATAGACAGACATAGATAAATAGACAGACACATTGTTAGATAGTTATATAGATAGACAATTAATTATTGTATTAATGTAGATGTTAGAGGGAATTCCCTGTAGTACGGTGACGCACCTAACGAATGGGTTATTGAACGGGGGAAAAGAAAAGGAACGAAAACACACAAACGGTTGACGAGGAAAGAGATAGAACATTGTTTTGGTTATTTTTGTTTTGTTTTAAGTTTGAAGAAGGTAAGGGAATTAGGAAGGAACGGAGGAGCTAGGAAGAAGTATTTATTGTATTAAAAGAATGGACAACTGGTATTTATCGTAGAGACATGATTTAATGGTTAATGTTCATTATTGAATAACTAGTTCTTACGATTATTCAATAAAGTGATTTTGGTTAATAACTGGAGGTGTTATGAACTTGTATAAGTTGTGCAATTAAAGAAAGTAATTAAAAAATAAATATATAAAAGAGACCACCGCATTCATACCCTGACACATTTATAACCTCTTTTATTTACAATAGATATAGAACTTTTTAGATGGAATTACTATACGACTGAAACAATTAACTAATGTTAATCAACCACAGTAATAGTTAAGAATAAATATTTGACTCAAAATTTACAAGTGAGAAACATTGAAAGATAAATGAGAGCCTTACAATTTTGCATAGCCTTACCGGTGCCGGTACTTCATTTTATGATACAAAGCTACAGTTTGTATTGCAAAGAAAAAATGCGCATTTGTTTGTTTATAATAAAAAAATGTTTAATACCCAGGCATTTTCTATACAATCAATACTTGACTGCGCTCTAAAATTTAATTTTTTAGCTATACATACTTTTTTTTTTCATGTTGGAAATAACTTACTGAAAACCTGTAAGGATAATTCTTGTGAGAAAATGTGTGGGGATTTACAGTGAGTGGCTGCCCCTCTGCCCAGTATGTGTAAACAACTTCTGATCCATCCATCCAGCTGTAAATTCCATCTTCAAAAAAATCTCTTAAACCAATCCAGTAATTTGTTGGATATGGAGAAATCAATTCAGCAATAAATTCTGGTGAAAAAAAAAAAAAAAGAACAAAGTACAAGTCTGTACAAATGTGCTGCATTATAAATGAACTAAAAAAAAAGAATACTGAAAAATGTTTGATCACTTTTAATAGTTAAAAAAAAATCTGTTTGATTTTATATGTAACACATTTTATTAAATCATCACATTAAAACAGGTCAAAATAGTTAAAAAAGATCGTTAAAGGCATTTTTAAAAAGTAATAAAAATTAACATTAAATAAAAGAACTCTTCAAAAATGAATTATTAAATATTTCATTAAATATAGCTTTCTTATACATGTTCATTAAGATTATATGACTATATCACACGCATAGCCTATTATATTAAAAACTGATAACATTTGTTTTTACATCAGTGTATTATTTATTACCAACCTTGCTCTTGAGGACCATTTATACTTGCTAGGACAACATTCGCAGTAGAAATCATCTCATTGCAAATTTCTCTAGCTCTGTTCCATGCAAGTTTAGGGCCCCTGCCAACTCCACCAACATAATAACATTTGTTGCTTTTGTCTATATAAATAAATAAATACAAAGCAAAGCAAAGACTCCGATCAGATATAACAATCAAATATTCCGATCAGATAAAACAATCAAAGACTCCAATCAGATATAACAATCAAATATTCCGATCAGATATAACAATCAAATATTCCGATCAGCTATAACAATCAAATATTCCGATCAGATATAACAATCAAATATTCCGATCAGATATTTCAATCATAAAATCCACATTGTCAGTGTAGCGGTTTACTTCTATAATTAATTTGGTTACCATATTACAATAGATTTAATAGGAGAAAAAAAAATGTCCATGTCTGATTAGCAAATGGCGTGTGGAGGAGAGGATAGCCACCGCCAGAGACACTGGTTGAGAGATGAAGCCAGGATTAATCAAATGTGACAATTCCTAAGTGAATAGTCACAGTAAAGTTGTTTTTTTTTTATGTTATTTTTTTGACCTATAAAAATATGAAGGACAGGGCCCTAGATAGCTATAACGGGGCCCCTTTGTGAATTACAATTTTGAAGCCCCTCTCTAAATTTGAAAAAAAAGCAAAAAAAAAATGGAAAACTCCATTTCGGCATCCTTATTACTTAAGCTTTACATATTACAACCTTATTACTTTGACCGCACAAACCACAGCTACTGGTAAACAACCTTGTTTTAAATGGAGTAGAAAAAAAAACGCTGGAAATATTACCACATTATCATTAGGGCTTACAATCTCTAATGGAAATCTACAATAATACTGCAAAAGCATTTCACATAGTTTTGTCATCACAATATTTATTTTTTTAATTTATACAATAAATGAACATGGTAACAATTCAAGCAGGGCTAGCTATAGGTCCTTTTAAAACTTTGTGGTGCCCTGGTTGTGAGACTAATCTATAAGTTGTAATCCAAACTGGCTGCTGAATGTTATGGGTTCAAATCCTAGCGTATTAACTTCTTTATGACCTCTATTGTGCCTTCTTAGCTATTGCACAATTGGCTTTGGTATTGATGAAAAAAAGAGCACTGCTTAAACCATCCCATTAGAGATCAACATCTTATACTATAAGAGATTTGAATAATATAAGTTATGTTAAAGATGCTAAAGGTGATAGTCATACAATTAATATATTTGAATATTTACTTAAGCCAACAAATCCATAGGGACAACTTCAACATCTTATACTATAAGAGATTTGAATAATATAAGTTATGTTAAAGATGCTAAAGGTGATAGTCATACAATTAACATATTTGAATATTTACTTAAGCCAACAAATCCATTGGGACAACTTCCATCAATGATAGGTGAAGGTGAAGAATGTAAGACCTCATTTGAGCCATTCTTTTTCTTACAAAGGAAGTTTAAAGCTTTAAAACATCTACTGTTGAACCATCTACCTGCCAAACAAACATAAAAATATATATAATTATATATATATATATATATATATATATATATATACACACACACACAAGCATAGATTTTAAATACTAACAGTCTTTGTTTCAAACCATTTCTTTTAGTTTCCAGAAAAAAGAAAACTACAAATACCAGAATTTTTTTTTCCATGGCTCGAAGTCAGCATCCTTATGTTGACAGTCAAGCGCTTAACGCCTAAAACACATTGTTTGTATTCAAGATGCATCTATAAAGTTTCATATTGTATATAAAGGTAATTAAAATAGCCAGCTTACCATGGTCAACTTTCATTGTTACACACAGTTCGGAGCCTTCGATATCTTTGGGTTGTGTTGGATACCAAGCCAAATACTCAGTGTGACTCCCATCAGACCATCTAGTTCATAGCAAATATATGGAATCTAAAAATCTTTATCAAACATCTGTCATAGTCTGCCATTAACATGATTTTCAGTGTCATAATTAGTGGCTTGTACTGTTTTACCATAGTGCCAAAAACAATGCAGGCTTACAATATCAATATATATTAGCAAATACTTTATTTCAGTACTGTTTAAACGACAACCATCTTGAGTATAGTCATTTATGGATTAGCACAAATTTTAACTTAATACAGTTTAACTTACACGTAATAATCTTGATTTTTCTTATTGAGACCAATCCATACATCACGTATTGAATTTTTGCTTTGCTGAAAAATTATACATCTTAGGTAAATGAATAAAATAATTTTTTGCTCAGAAACAATAAAGAACTGATTTTAAATATTCAAAATATGTTCGAAATAACCATTTATAGATTCAAGCGTACATTAAATGTAAATTCTTTTAAATATTCATATTACAATATAGGTCTATCTGTTAATTTTTTTTTCCACCATGGCAATATTTGGCAAAAGAGTTTTAAAATATTGCTTGGGGTTGCTTGTTGAACAATGTGTATAAAGTGTATTCAAACACAGAATATTAAATTTAAATCTCATTAAATTTAAAACTATTTTGATTTTGATTTTTATAAAGATTAGTATTTTTACTAGTATGGTAGATAAGATTTTAAAAAATGTGTATTTTCAGAATATAAAAAAAAAAACTTGCTCATTGTAAAATGACTATCAAACTGGTCAAATGAGTAAATTATCATTTTGTTTCTACTGTTATTTTGCACAGGGGCAAGACAAGGGGCATAGCTCTAACTGTTTTGTGGAGGGGGGGAGCCCGGATTACTGGCCTTGAGAATAAGGTGGTCGTATCTGCCTGAAGTTTCGACCATCAGCTTTTTAAGTTTTGTAATTATAGACTAGAAAGTTTGTCTCTTGCATCAATTAATATCGTCTTAAAACAGCCTTTTTCTAATTTTAATAGAAATATCGTCGATAAACTAAAACGTATTTACCAAAGACATAATAAAAAACCAAAGCTAACAACTAAAATGCTATAGACTATAGTATTGATTAACTAAGTAAATAATGCCTTCAGAAATTACCAAATTTATAATGAAATTGCTCTCATCTTCAGAAAGTATACTTGCAAGATCTCCACCTTTAGAGACGCAATACTTCCTTGCCTTATTCCATGATTTAAAATCAGTACCTATATAATAGCAGAATCCGTCATGATAGCTCCAGTCTTTATCTGCACATTCTGGGACCATTTCTAGTTCAGATGATAGCAATACAATGTAATAAACAATTATATTTTAGTAGTGACTGACTATGCATTGAAAATAAGCCAATGAAATAAGCATGAAATACTTATTAAATATTTTATTTCTAAATATATTTATTTCTGTCAATGTTTAATGACTACATAAGACTATATTGGATTTTAATTAGAATGTTATTCTCAATAAAAAAAAACTTTACATTTTAATGGTAATTGATTCCACGTGCGATAACCATAAAGTTATGTTTGGTATGAAGCTTCTGCGTTTTTATGTTGATCGCCCTTGTCGCCTCACACGGCCACGTCAGTGGATAGAAGTTTAATAGTAACAAAGAAATAAATTTAATTTACCTTCTACAGTGATCAAAGGCGTTTGAATACCTGGTGTAGGCCTACCTGGCAAAACGGAAACGTACATTCTTTTAAAACCATATTTTTTTTCTTTCTAGCCACAGTATTACAACACTATTTGTTCCATGTTTTGTTAGGCAATCAATGGAGAATAATATATCATTTTAATATCAGGGTTTCACTTCTTAAACATCGTATGACTTTTGTTTAAAGCGAAATGCTTGTTTGCGTTAGTTTTATTTTTAAAACATGCTCGCAACTGGAATTAGATGCAATACTGGAAAGAGTAGAAAGTGTGTTATCAGTTGCCTAATTGTTAAAATACTTTATAAAACGAAACATAATTACTTCTTTGAATGGCGCATATATAAGGTCTTACAACGTGGCAATTGTTATCATTCCATTTACCATCCGTGGGCAGCATCTTTAGTGGAAAAAAAAGTTGTTCTGTTAACTTATTAGAGAAAGTAACGAATCAGTTAACAATATACTTTATTTTAACTACTGTAGTACCTCTGGTAAGTATATACATTCACTTACTTGTGTTTTGAATTGCATGGTAGGTTTACATGTCGAAGGAGACGATGTTGGTTCAAAGAGTTTAAGGACGAAACATAATGGAAAATTGTATAGTTTATTTATATCTGCAGACAGCGAGTTATTGCGTGGGTCTGTCTACTGAGATGTATCAGGACCTTAATGGGACTTTGGTCAAAGCCTCCCATGAAGTCCATTGTCATCACCCAGTTAAATTTTCTGTTAAGCCCATACTATAATTTATCAGCCAGTAGCTGATGTTTAGAATGTGATTGTCATTTGTGCAGAGCAGTGGCGTAGCGTGGGTATCGGCCGCCCAGGGCGGAAGACGATTTTGCCGCCTTCTCATTAAGGTATTTCAATTTAATCTATACATTTTTGCCGCCCCCCCCCCTAAAAAGTACTAAAAGTGCCGCCCCCCTCCCAGGCACGCCACTGGTGCAGAGGCGTAGCGAGGGGTGGGCAAGGGGGCATCATGCCCCGGGGCTACTCACAAATAGGGGCCAAATGGTATAATTTACATATAATATTACATGGTTTTTAATGTGGGGGACGCTTAAAAGGTATTAAAAAGGTATTGTGCCCCGGCGCTACGGCACTGCGTTTGTGTTCGTTGTTTTCTTTCAAAGCCTTCTCCTCCATAATATTTTGTTTTTCTTTCCACCCTAACACATTGAATCTAGCCACAGTATTACAACACTATTTGTTCCATGTTTTGTTAGGCAATCGATAGAGAATAATATATCATTTTAATATCAGGGCTCCACTTCTAAAATATCGTATGACTTTTGATAATTTACTGTTTTCTACGAAAGATATTGTAAAACTACTACCTATGTTTATTTCTTATGACTGTTGTTTCGTTTAGCAAGCTGGACTTCGGCGCAATTTTTAGAGAAAATGTTTAAAGAAAATTCACTAGAAAATTTAATGACACAAGTAATCGGTAAATTGAGTGCCCTTTAAATGTATAGGCCTAGGTCGTTGGTTAATTGAGTGTCCTTTGAATTGATAGGCCTAGGTCGTTGGTGAATTAAGTGCCCTGTGAATGCATATTGTCACTTTATTTAGGTAAAATACATCAGCTAATCACGGGTAACATGCATATTAGAGAGGGATCTATTCAGAAGTTTCTTTTGAATAACTGCATGTGCACACACCATTTTATATGTGAACACACCACATTTACATGTGCACACACCACTTTACATGTGCACACACCACTTTAATGTGCACACACAACTTTAAATGTGTACACCACTTTATATGTGAACACACCACTTTACATGTACACACACCACTTTACATGTGCACACACCACTTTCAGGGTAAAACTTGTTTAATTATTAGGGTATCGTGTACCTACACTTACTAAAAGCTGTGTATCTATTTCATAATAAACGTAATTCAATATTTGTTTATGTTTTATGTTGCCTATCATCGTAAACATGGCGTATATATTAAGAGGGATTGTGGTCCTCAGACCAAAAAGGTTTTCCTAAAATTTTACACATACATGTATGTCTGTGTGTTTGTGTGCGTTTGTGTGTGTGTAGTGCACTCCAAACAGAACCTTTATGTCTAAAACTCACCTCTGTGCAGTCCTCGGACACTGATAGACTGTTCGGCTCACCACGCGACCAAAGGGTAAAATCAAACGGACTCTCGTCACTCCATCGATAGCCTGCGATGATTGATATCAGTATATTTTGTAAATAATGGCTATAGTAAGTTCAATAATTTCTTGAAATATTTTTTTACCTCTTTCTAATTAAGGAGACTAATTGATTTATTTATTTTTTGTTTCTACAAATCACGTGCAGTGGCGCCCAGCCCCGTAGCGTGAAAATTCTACAGCAGGGGCCAGGCATTCTACAGCAGGGGCCAGGCATTCTACAGCAGAGGCCAGGCATTCTACAGCAGGGGCCAGGCATTCTACAGCAGGGGCCAGGCAATAGCAGGGGGTGGTCAGGTAATACATTTTACTAAGTAGAACAAATAAGCGGGGTGGGGGGCAGACAAAACGCAAAGGGGGCCTGCCCCCCCCCGGCCACCGATAGCTGCACGCTGCTTTGTCTAATTCAACCAGATTAAAGCCGAGCAATGAGAATCGGGATAAATGTACTTAAATTAAAAACAATTTCCATGACCTCACTATGTTGTCATCAATAAAATTAATCCAATCACTCTGTTATAACTGTGGTTTTGTGTTTTGTTTGTTTGTTTTGTTTTGTTTTGTTTGTCAAAAACTGAAAAAAATAAAAGACAACTTTAGTCTACACAAATAACATTCACCGTGGAGAAAGTTGTGGATGATTCGTTATATGGGTTCTATCTAATCATGGGCGTATTCATGGGGGGGCAAGGGGGGCATTTTGGAAAAATGTCATATAAGAGGGGGGCATTTTGGAAAAATGTCATATCAGAGGGGGCATTTTGGAAAAATGTCATATAAGAGGGGGGCATTTTGGAAAAAATGTCATATAAGAGGGGGGCATTTTGGAAAAATGTCATATAAGAGGGGGCATTTTGGAAAAATGTCATATAAGAGGGGGGCATTTTGGAAAAATGTCATATAAGAGGGGGCATTTTGGAAAAAATGTCATATAAGAGGGGGCATTTTGGAAAAATGTCATATAAGAGGGGGCATTTTGGAAAAATGTCATATAAGAGGGGGCATTTTGGAAAAATGTCATATAAGAGGGGGGCATTTTGGAAAAATGTCATATAAGAGGGGGGCATTTTGGAAAAATGTCATATAAGAGAGGGGGCATTTTGGAAAAATGTCATATAAGAGGGGGGCATTTTTGGAAAAATGTCATATAAGAGGGGGCATTTTGGAAAAATGTCATATAAGAGGGGGCATTTTGGAAAAATGTCATATAAGAGGGGGGCATTTTGGAAAAATGTCATATAAGAGGGGGCATTTTGGAAAAATGTCATATAAGAGGGGGCATTTTGGAAAAATGTCATATAAGAGGGGGGCATTTTGGAAAAATGTCATATAAGAGGGGGGCATTTTGGAAAATGTCATATAAGAGGGGGGCATTTTGGAAAAATGTCATATAAGAGGGGGGCATTTTGGAAAAATGTCATATAAGAGGGGGGCATTTTGGAAAAATGTCATATAAGAGGGGGGCATTTTGGAAAAATGTCATATAAGAGGGGGGCATTTTGGAAAAATGTCATATAAGAGGGGGCATTTTGGAAAAATGTCATATAAGAGGGGGGCATTTTGGAAAAATGTCATATAAGAGGGGGGCATTTTGGAAAAATGTCATATAATAGGGAGGCATTTGCTCCCCCCCCCCTTTCATTTAAAAAAAATGTCATAAAGTTGTTATTTGCCCCCCCTGGAAAATTTTTGCCCCCCCTGGAAAAATTCCTAGCGACGCCCATGTATCTAATATTGATTTTTTTTACAACTACAAAAGAACTGGTTACTAACAGATAATGAATCACGTCATTGAAAGGTAAACATTATCTAAAACGTTTAATTATTACCTGCTACGTTCAAAATCACCATCACCAATGCCAGCCTTTTAGAACGAACCGGCCAAGCTTCAATAGAAGAAGAGATTAGGAATATGAGATGGGGCTGGATAGGCCACACATTACGAAAGCCAGCAAGTAACAACACTAGGCAAGCATTGAGTTGGAATCATCAAGGAAAAAGAAAGAGAGGCCGGCCAAGAAACACCTGGAGGCGAGAATTTGAAGCGGACATCACCAGGATGGGGTTCAGCTGGAAGCAGCTGGAGAGAATGGCTCAGGACAGAAGTCACTGGAGATCTTTAGTTGGTGGCCCATACTCTGATAGGAGTGACGGGCAATGATGATGATGATGAAGTTCAATATAGTAAAGAAAATGACATGACTATATGACACACAGGGGACTTCATATGACGTCTCATTCTATCACGTCCAAAACTCATAACACAATCGCTTCTGGGAGTCCGTTTCCTACGGAGCCCCAAGCTTAATTCGTTAATACAGTCCAGGGAACCGCATCCTACGGAGTCCCAAGCTTAACTCGTTAATATAGTCTAGGGGGCCAGCATCCTACGGAGCCCCAAGCTTAACTCGTTAATATAGTCCAGGGGGCCCGCATCCTAAGGAGCCCCAAGCTTAACTCGTTAATACAGTCCAGGGGGCCCGCATCCTACGGAGTCCCAAGCTTAACTCGTTAATACAGTCTAGGGGGGCCGCATCCTATGGAGCACAATCTCAATATTGTTAAAATCTAAATTTATATATCAAGCTAAGTAATTTTTTTTCACTTTATTACAATTAAAATAGGTTATTGACAATCACTTTTCATCAGTTTATTCATGTATTTTTGGCTCGACAGTCGACACCCATAAACTTTCTTAGAAGCACTTAATATGACGCCCAGCCACTTAGCGTGAAAATTTTACAGCAGGGGCAGGCATTCTACAGCAGGGGCCAGACCAATAGCGGGGGGGGGGCAGGAAATAAATGTTACTAAGTAGAGCAAACAAGCAGAGGGAGGCAGACAAAACGCAGAGGGGGCGGCCCCCCAGCTCCCCCCCCCCGCACTCTACGGGCCTGATGACGCCGCTGTAAAACAACTAAACAAGTTAAACAAACTACTTACTAGATTCAACAGAAGCATCATTCAGACCAAGCCAGATTGGAGAAAAGGGTTTTTGGCGGCTAAAATTTAAATGAAACAGAAAAACAAATTACACGCCCATGTCGTGTGCAATTTTGTTTATAACTGAGATTTAAAAAAAAATCACTTTAACCATTTACATAATTAACATGGCAATTGAATGATTGGACCACTCACATCATGAGACTGAATATAAATGATTGAGTTTTATCGTCATGTATGCTTATCAAGTGTCCACCATAACTCTGACAGTTAGATTGAGCTGTGTGCCAAGTAGATTGTTGACTGAAATACTGAACATAGTTTCTTACATGAATATATTGATCTTTTATATATATTGTGATATATATCTAGTCGGTTGCTTATATAAATAAATATCTAGTAAATGGAGATATTCAGGCAGGTGTGTATGTAAGCTGGAAGGCTGCTAGGTAATAATATGCTTGAAAGAAGGTTCGTAGTTAGTTAAGTAGATGTAAAAGTAGTTATTAATTATGCGAAATGTAGATTATCAATAGAGGTGAAGAAGGTTAAATGTTTATGAAGAAATTTAGTTTGGTATTCAGGTAGGAAATTAGCTTGGAAGCTAGATATGTATGTATATAGGTTGGTGGGTAAGTACATAGTTAGTAGCTAGATATGTGTATATATATGTTGGTGGGTAAGTACAAAGTGGGTAAGTACATAGTTGGTAGATAGATATGTATGTATATAGGTTGGTGGGTAAGTGCATAGTTGGAAGCTAGATATGTATGGATAATAATGTATATAGGATGGTGGGTAAGTACATACTAGGTATTTAGATATGTATTATATAGGTTGGAGGGTAAGTACATAGTTGGTAGCTAGATATGTATGTATATAGGTTGGTGGGTAAGTACATAGTTGGTAGATAGATATGTATGTATATAGATTGGTGGGTAAGTACATAGTTGGAAGCTAGATATGTATGGATAATAATGTATATAGGATGGTGGGTAAGTACATACTAGGTATTTAGATATGTATGTATATAGGTTGGTGGGTAAGTACATAGTTGGTAGATAGATATGTATGTATATAGATTGGTGGGTAAGTACATAGTTGGTAGATAGATATGTATGTATATAGATTGGTGGGTAAGTACATAGTTGGTAGATAGATATGTATGTATATAGATTGGTGGGTAAGTGCATAGTTGGTAGATAGATATGTATGTATATAGGTTGGTGGGTAAGTACATAGTTGGTAGATAGATATGTATGTATTGGTGGGTAAGTACATAGTTGGTAGCTAGATATGTATGTATATAGGTTGGTGGGTAAGTACATAGTTGGTAGATAGATATGTATGTATAATAATGTATATAGGATGGAGGGTAAGTACATACTAGGTATTTAGATATGTATGTATATAGGTTGGTGGGTAAGTACATACTAGGTATTTAGATATGTATGTATATAGGTTGGTGGGTAAGTACATAGTTGGTAGATAGATATGTATGTATATAGGATAGTGGGTAAGTACATAGTTGGAAGCTAAAGATATGTATGTATATAGGATGGTGGGTAAGTACATAGTTGGTAGCTAGATATGTATGTACTTAGATTGGTGGGTAAGTACATAGTTGGTAGATAGATATGTATGTATATAGATTGGTGGGTAAGTACATAGTTGGTAGATAGATATGTATGTATATAGATTGGTGGGTAAGTACATAGTTGGTAGATAGATATGTATGTATATAGATTGGTGGGTAAATACATAGTTGGTAGATAGATATGTATGTATATAGGTTGGTGGGTAAGTACATAGTTGGTAGATAGATATGTATGTATATAGATTGGTGGGTAAGTAAGTACATAGTTGGTAGATAGATATGTATGTATAATAATGTATATAGGATGGTGGGTAAGTACATACTAGGTATTTAGATATGTATTATATAGGTTGGTGGGTAAGTACATAGTTGGTAGATAGATATGTATGTATATAGATTGGTGGGTAAGTACATAGTTGGTAGATAGATATGTATGTATATAGGTTGGTGGGTAAGTACATACTAGGTATTTAGATATGTATTATATAGGTTGGTGGGTAAGTACATAGTTGGTAGCTAGATATATATGTATATAGGTCGGTGGGTAAGTACATAGTTGGTAGCTAGATATGTATGCATGTCGATGGGTGGGTAAGTACAAAGTGAGTAAGCAGGCATTCATCTAGGCTAGTTTTTAAACCGCCGTAACTTACTCTATAACAGACATCATCTTTTTGAGTCCAGTTAGATGGACAGAGAGGAAGTGATTCCTTATGAAAGTATGAATCATCTGTGGTCAGATCCTTACGTTGTGTCTCACATACAAATGGCAGCTGGTCAGAACAGTTGAGACTTTCCCAAAGCTGCAAGCTTGGAATCATTGCTAAGCAACCTGTTGTTGTTTGGGTTTTTTTTACCAGTCAAAAAATATAAAATTAAAAATAAAATTTGCTTCAACTAAAGAAAAAAAAAATTTCAGAAATCTTCAAAGTAATCATTAATTGTTTGATAACATTCGGTCTTCCAAATGTCCGTAATTATTTTAAACTATAAAGTTACTTATAAAATAAATAACGGTAGAAATAGATTGATGGTTGTACTTTTAAAGTATATTATCTCGACTAAAAAAAGGGAGTACATAATTAATAAACTACATTACGTAAATTAAGTACTTTTTACCACGAAACAAATATTTAATAGCATCATGTTGACAGTGGTGCCTTGTGGAACTCGAGCGTTCACCTCCCCCTACCCTTCCCATTTGATAACACTTTTTTTTTCAAACCTGACTGGAAAATTTTGTGTCTCCAAGGCCGTTCAATTTTTACGTAACGCCTTTCACCATTCCGTGTCACAGTGCGTCACTCCTATGCACACCGTCAAGGCGTAACGTAATAAGTCCCTAAATAATTTAATATTTTTGTGTGTCCTTTATAGCTGCCCCTGTAAACAAAGTCTTTCTTACGATTATGCAGAATAGCCTATAGTTAACGGGAAAGAATAACTTGTAGTTAACCGGAAAGAATAACTTGTAGTTAACGGGAAAGAATGGCATGTAGTTAACGGGAAAGAATAGCCTGTAGTTAACGGGAAAGGGGATGTGGTGTCTTGTCGGGAATTTACATTTGCCTGCTACAATGAAGCAAAATCTGAGAATTTGTCAGCAGCTTCGGGCTAAGATGCCTTTGCTCTAGAGGTTTCAGAGGGGGGCCCGAGTTGTTAAGGATTTTGAGTGGGTCCAGTTTTGCATGCGGCAAACCCCCCCCCCAACACACACACACCCTAAATATAACCTTTGCCTAAGGCAAAGCAGGCTATGATATGAATTTACCATGTGTAAAATGAGATGAAGACTGTACTGGTAGACCGGTGACCCACTGGTAGCTTCCATTCCTCATGGTGACACCGACCCAGTAGGGACTTATCCATGGTCCGAAAACAGAACTGATGAATGCCTGTGTTAATCTAATCCAAATGAAATAAAATTAAAAAAAAAATAGATTCAAATATAGGGAAAGAAAGTGACATATTTTATAAAGATTTTTATTCTAGATTTCATAATATACAATATAGAACAATTACTCAGCTGCTGAGAACATGTTAACGTTAATGCATTTACTTTAATCTAATAATGGATGTTCATTTTATCATGGTCCAGAAAAACTCGTCACTACAATTACTACAGTTGTAGGAGAGTGGTTATAGCACCGACGAGCTGTGTTGGTCAAATATCGTGAGATCTCGTCTTATTAGGTCCTTAAAAGGATGAGATTCATATCTCCAGATCAACTATATTATTATTGGGACATAAGCTGAAGGTGCATAAGCCATGGGGGCACTACGGCGGACATATATCAAATTATAAATGGATTTGATGGGAATCGAACCCCTAGTCTACACCACGTCGTTATGGCTCGCGACTAATCCTCCCCCGAGTCGCCCATGCGTGGCTTTGTCAGAAAATTCGCAGTTCCATTGCATCTTGATGTTTTCCAAAATGATATGCGCACAGTTTCGCGCTGATCAATTTACCGTTTATCGGAGAAACCCATTGAGTAACCATAGTGACCTAGCGCGCTTCTGCTCTGACGTCAGAACACACCACCACTTCAACACCATGCTACCACAAAAAATAAGTTGAACGTACTTGTCTGGAACAGTAGCAAGGCTACCATTCAGCATTTGACACATTTTCTGAGCATCATCCCATGATCTAGTCTCGTTGTACCAGGTATAACAGATTCTATCGTAGGCGTAGCTTCCCTGATAACAAAAAATGTTATGCATATTTTAAATATAGGAGTGTTAAATATCGTATATATTATTACCAGAAAAAGCAATAGTAACGATTAGTATGTATGTTATATAATTACAAAACAGTTTCAAATGAAAAAAAAATACTATGTTGGCTAGGGAAATGTTAGACTGAAGTGACAAGACGAGTATTCGTCATGGATCCTTTAGATAGGTAAAACATTTAATTATAAATACAAAGTTAAAGATCAATAAAAAAAAAGGTTCAAGTAAGGAATAAAGCAATTGTATCAACGAACTCGATTATGTGTGAAAATAAACACCATATTCTACTAGTTTATTATATTTTTTGTAACCTTAAATTTAATTAATTATATAAACTTTAAAATAATTCTAAATCCAAGTTGAAACCGTACAAACTAGCGGGAAATTCGCCTTCCTGTCTACATTATTGGTTAATAAATTGCCACGTCTCATCATGGCTATTATGAGCTAACATACATACAAGTAAATATATAATGTTAGTTTTTTTTCTTCATTGGAACAACAAAAATGTAAATCCTATTCAAAGTGTTTCCCAAAGTATGGTACGAGTACCCCAGGGGGGGGGAGTCTGTAGTGGGTACACGCTGCACCAGGATGAGAACATCGGGTAAATATGCATGGCTAAATCGAAATGAGAAGAAACCATGATCGTATAAACAGGCACGCCGAGAGGGGGCAGGAGGGTCATCGCCAAGGGGCCCGCATCTGTATGGGGGCCGGCCGCCCCGACCATGTCAATTTTTTCACGACTTTTTGTTTATTAAGGGGCCCGTAATGATGTCCTGCCCTGGGACCCGTGTTGGCTCTCGGCGCCACTGCGTATAAACAATTTATGCAATTTTTTTTCTTAACTATGATTACTCACTATTCACTTCTGCGAAAATAAAAAAAGGGGGGTACACAAATTTCAAAAGATTGAGAAACACTGTCCTATACAACACGTCATCCAAATAAGTTAATGAGACATCAGTCTGACGATTTCATTCTAAATGACCTATATACACTAACCAAAAGGCAACCATGTGAATTATTTACTGATAGAGGCGATAGTAAAATGTCCAGAGGTCTCTTGCAAATATATCCGTCGACGAGTGACTTGGCATCACAATCAATAGCTTTCCATTTGCCATCCTGTGAAGCAAAAAATGGACTGAGTATTGTTCTGTGCGCAATCATACTAGATATCAAACACGGTGTCAGGGTAGATGTGATCAAAGTATACCTATTGCTGACAGGATGGTCGTACTAAAGATCAGATGATTGGATTTGTTTCGATAAATTAATCAGACTTACAGTGAACGTCATTGATGTGAACAAACATAGTGGCACGCGGTTCAAAAAGTTTTTCTTGGACCGATTTTTGTTGTTCCACGACTTCAAAGAAGATTAAGAGCAATTGATTTAGACACCACTTATAGGACTGATGAAAGGCCCGTGACAATAAGGGGAAGGGGGGGGAGCAAGTGTTGTAGAATTACAGAACACTTTGAACATTATATATATATATTAGGGTGATAACAAAAAAAATATTTTTATGAAACCACTTGCAATCGAGGAACTTTTATGTGTAATTTAAGAATATCAATTGCATTTTTGATTTTTTTAAAAAAAAGTTCCCCCTCCTCCCCCTTTTTCGGAAGAAAAAAGTGGAAAAATATTTCTTTTTTCAAAAAAAAGGACATTATTTTTTTTAGCTTAACTCAAAAGAGTAATAATAATAACTAATCAACTTTTATTAACAAATAAGATACAGATCAGTTAGTAATATGTACAGAATGTACAAGAAATGTTTAAAACATATTTTTTCCTATGAACTTCAGATTCAAAAATTGAAATTTTCTCGATTTTGCATGAAGTTCCTCCATCAGTTTCACAGCACGTTCAGCAATTTGGTTAGATCTGGGAATGTCAATTAATGACTTTTCGACTGACCAATGGGTCTTTAAACACTTAATTGCCTTCTTGCATTTTATCCTGATGAGTGAGGTAAACAGTTCATTGAAGGACGCTTCATTATAGTGTTGAGAATGGAACCAAGCATTTGCCCATTCGTAGCAGATGAAGTTGCAGGCAGGAGTGAGGATGTTGCGCCACTCTGGTATCAGAAAAAATGATATAACAGTATATATCGCACGTGAGTTCCATCTTGCCTGGTGTAAATTTGGTAGTTTCTTCCAGTTGATGCGAGGCCAACGTGAAGTTGTTTTGTAATGAGATATGCCTGACATAATTCATATAAGAACTTGAAATCATCTCGCCATCCAGGGTTCTCGTCTGTGCTAACATCATCTGTCGCAACGAGGCGGTAATCAGCCTGAAGAGTGACATAGTTTTGTGTTAATTGGTCAATGAAGGAATAGTTGAGTTTTGGTTTGCTCGTTGGCTCTTGGATAAAAAAATTCATGACATGTTTCAAAAGGAGGTCGAGTACATGGTGCTGACACCCAATATATTGTGGCTTCTGAAAGCCCTTGCTCAAGACATCATCCTGTATGAGCTTTACAATCCCATGCAAACGACCAGTATTTACTGCGGTCGTGTCGCATATTATCATGCCAATATTTTTCCAAGCATCATATTCATCAAGTAGCTGATGTAGTTCCTTGTGAATGGCCGCGGCAGAACCACTCTCACATTTAATAATACCAAGTTTGATTTCGGTTGTCATATTTTTCAGCAGAACTACTTGATACTCTTCCCCTTGAACTCTTTTACCATCAAACTGGAGACAATAGAGTTCTTTGCTTTGAAGTTTTTGAACAATTTTGGTTTTCATTTTACGTCCTACAGAGATTACTCGTTTCCAGACACCCGCCTGACTTGGAACTGGCACATCGTGACCCTGTTCAGCAATGGTTGCAAGAACATCATATGCTTTATGTGTAGAAATGTTGTTTTGCAGTACTAGCAAACCCGCTGTTGTAGTGCTTGCTCTTTGGTATTTCGGTTTGCATTCAGGAGAAGATGACGTGGAAGAATAGGTTGGCAAGTCGGGTGAAGAAGCAGAGGTTTCAGAATCCGAAGATTCTGAGACAGTTGTATGTGTTTGTATAGGTTGCGATTGAGAAGAGCTGGCTTGTGATTGGGTTTTTGATAGTCGGATTCGTTTTCTTGGGTGGATTGATTCCAAAGGGGCTTGTTTGACCATTGAATAACCAATCTTTCCTCCACTCTTAACTTGCCTCTGGTAGAGTTCTTTATCCTCCGTGCTTTTCCATTCTCCATTAACGTTGGTGACATCAAATAACTGAGAAAGTGTTGTAGTAAATTTATCAGACGGATTCTTTTTGTTTTTGTCATATAAATCAATCAGGCAATTGAGTTTCTTTCTGATGAGTGCGCTGGATAATAGTGGAAAGTCTAGAATTTCCCTCCAAAGCAATTCTATATCCGTAATCATAATTTTGATTCGATCCAGTCGCCGTTTCTGGCTATTGAACAGAAAAGTGAAGTTTCCAAGAATTTGACGGTTTGTAGGCATCCGTGTGAGATTGTTTAGCCTATCTGTCTATCTGTCTAACAATATGTCTTTCTATCTATCCATGTCTATCTACTTTCACTATCCTGACAGTAAGACTTGCAATCTTGCACTGAAAACGAGATAGTTTATCCAAAATATTCAAAAATATTCCACAATGTTCTAAAATATTCCAGAATATATATTATATATTTGCACCTGAAACAGAAAATAAAAGAAGTTATAACAATAATGAAATAGTTATATATTGTGAACTCACCCCAAGCTGGGGCGAGTTCAAACTGCGCGATATGTGAACGAAAAATTAAAAATAGGGGGAACTTTTTTCAATTTAAAAAAAAATTAATGTTGCTACTGTCATCTACATATAATTGTTCCTCGAATGTGAGGGGTTTCAGTTTCGTTACGAAAAATAATGAAAATAGTTATCACCCTAATATATATATATATATCTTCTAAACACACACCGGCGTCCTCATATGTGGCGCTCAGCATGCAGCGTGGGGAACCCCTTAGGACTTTATGGGCACCAGACAGGGAAATTTTTTTTGTTTTTGTTTGGAATAGCATCATTAAAATATTTTCAATGGAGCCCCTCTCTCTCCCTACCCCCATTGTTAACGGTTCTTCTTTCTATTCAAATAGCCTACCCTGGTATCTTGTTGTTTGATCCCTAAATGTGTGCCCTTTAATTAAAGTTTGAGCGCTTCCAGTGCATGCCAACAAATGTTTCATTCAACAATTACATAGAGTTGGTGAACAATAATAGAATGTTATAAATAAAATAGTTCAAACCTCTGGCTGCATATAAGTGCAGGTTTTGTTCAGCCTGTTTGGCTCATTTTTAGCCCAATAGGTGAACGCTACAGATGAACTGTCTGCCCAACTTGGCATAGTTGTACTTTCAAAACGAGATAATCCTATCCAGAATTTTCTGCCTGTTAAGAAAACATCAAATGGGGCAGATAAGTAAAGAGACGCGAGCAGTCTTCTTGTAGGCTTTTTTAAAAGTTATATATATATATTGTTTATTTTTTATGGTTAATAGTGGATGAAGTTTTAAACATGTCGGAACTTATTAAGTCAGGCTTCTCCTTTCCCCCCCCCCCTTTTTTTTTAATCCTACCGTCCAACCAATCCCCCTCCCCAGCAAAATACCTCTAGGAAGTTGCGACCAAATCAAGACATTCTCCATCTCTGAATGTATACTGGCCAGGTTTGCCTTTCTGTCTCGACAGTTAGACTGCGCTGTTGTCCAGTCTGACTTTCTTAACTGAACCTGGTAGCAGTGTAAGTCATATTTAAACCATCCATCGGAGCAGTCACTTGTTTCACCTGCTAAAACAAAGGCGAAAAAAAAACTGTCATCTTATACATATTCTCTGATATGAAAAATAAATCGTTGCTAATACCATAATTGAAGTCAGACTAACCTAACCCACTTCTATGTTCAGGTTAGTCTGGCTTAAAATTTGTCTACCCTAACTAGCTGTACCCTGCAAAACCTTTGCATAGTTATATTCCCTTAGGTTTGATCAGTAGGCTAGGTTATTTTTGGTTTCGGACAGATCCGATTTTTTCATGATTTTTATTACGTTTGACGATTTTAAACTGGAATACTGTTGTATTAATTCCTTACTTTCGATTTAACGCAGAACCCACACAGCCTATTATTATACCATGGCTACATGAACAACTTATCTTCCTCGACAAACACAAGGACTTTAAAGCTTTAAAGCTATTTGTTGTGGATTAGGATAGTTTAACCTAAAACGCTTCCACTGTTCTCAAATGTGTAAAAAAGATTTACTTCTAAAAAGAGTTCGATAATCTATTATAATAAAATGTTAGGCTGAGGCCGAAATGAAAGAATCCTAAAAATAGACAGATGTCTATTTTTTACACATAGAAATAAAGAAGAATTATTACCGTTGATGTTAAGTTCAATTTTTTTTTTTGCACTTAGATTAGACAACGTGTTTATTTAAAGTCTAGAAAGAAATATAAACAAAAAGACATAAAGAAATGAACACGTGCAGGCAGACAGACAGACAGACAGACATTGATAATTAATATTTTGATTGATACATAGATACATTTCCACAATAAGTCCTTTATTACATTTATCATTTCGTCTGTATTACGATCTTAGGCGTTTTGTGCGAGTTACCAATGAACACAAGCATAGAGTTTTTTTTTCATGTCCTTTTTCCCCCCTCAGTGAGCACTTCGCCTGACCAAGCAACCTTGTTTACACCCTCCCCCCTCAGTGAGCACTTCGCCTGACCAAGCAACCTTGTTTACACCCTCCCCCCTCAGTGAGCACTTTGCCTGACCAAGCAACCTTGTTTACACCCTCCCCCCTCAGTGAGCACCTTGTTTACACTTGTCATTTGATTCTGGGAAAAATGAGTCGCCACCCACCCCCACCTCAGACGTCGCCAAGTTCCAAGCGTGACTGTAAAAATAATATAGCCTAAATAAACACTTCTTGGTTATTAAAATGCTAAAATGAGCAGAATGAGATAGGAATAAACACTCTCTTGTATTTATGGGTTGTGCTAAGATACCCACTTGATCGAAGTTGGTGGCGAGTTTCCAAGAATGAAATGCCGCAAATAGCAGAAAAAAATTACAGTCACCGTCAATTAGCCAAACACAAGTAAAAACACACTATACAAATGCACCATATTTTTTGCTATTATTTAAATGCACTTTTTTCGGGTGTTTATTTATTTATTTTGTTTGTTATGATATAAAAATTATCATGTCTCATCAGACCCCCCCCCCCATTAGGTAATACAATACAACAAAATGTGTTTACCTCGGCTACTGCAAAACAATCCGCACAAAACAGCTGTCATGAACTTGTAGTATGCCATCGGAAATAATCGAACTGTGGTGTTCAATATCCATTAACCAAAGTCTGTTGCCTCTGTTTCAAATTTAAGTGAGGAACTGTAAAGTCTAAAGAATAGCAAAGCATTACGCCTAACAATAAATAATGACTTTTGGAAAGAAAATGTTAGGTCAGGCCGCCTTATATACCTTCTCTCCCCCACCCCCCTTTTCCACTCAACACCCGCCATATTCCATGGGTTTTTTTTTTTTTTTAATTAAAGGTAAAGGTCATGTTTTGCAATTTCTGCACAAGGAAAACAATTTCATTAATCAAATGTCAAGTGGATGCTTAATATAAATTGTGGGTAAAGTAGAATTTTTCATAAATATATACTTTTATTTAACATAAAACCCTTCCTGTTGATACAATGGGGTGCTGAAATATTAAAACACGCAAATATTTTGTTTCGTTGCTTTTTTTAGAATTCATGTTGATAAAATGGGGTGCTGAAATATTACAACACACAAATATTTTGTTTCATTGCTTTGTTTAGAATTCATGTTGATACAATGGGGTGCTGAAATATTACAACACACAAATATTTTGTTTCATTGCTTTGTTTTGAATTCATGTTGATACAATGGGGTGCTGAAATATTAGAACACACAAATATTTTGTTTCATTGCTTTGTTTTGCATTCATGTTGATACGATGGGGTGCTGAAATATTAGAACACACAAATATTTTGTTTAATTGCTTTGTTTTGAATTCATGCAAGTGTTACACTTAATCGTAAATATCGCGGGGTTTCTTTTCCCCTTCTTCGAGTTCTTGCGAGTCTTTCTTTGCGTCTGCATTAACGCTAGTCCTCAAGTGACGCGATGACTCTCGGCTAAGTCTAGCGTACACATTGTCTCCGTTTGACCTACTTTTAAATGACTTGGCAGCTCTTAAAAAGTGTATGTAACGTCCTTTTGAAAAAAAAAAACCTAGCCATAGAGTGATAGTATATAAAATGTATGTTTCATGTATTGCAATTTTTGAAACTTTTGCATCTCTCAAAGGTATAGAATGTAAACAGCCATTCACTTATTGCTGAACGATTTTTGTCCCCCCCCCCTCCTTCCCGCGTAATTTGTTTTTCAAACATTCCTTAACATTATTCCCCCTCCCCCCCTCCCACTTTCCCCTTTTCCAAGGCGTAACGTAATAAGTGAACGACACATTGTTAAACCAATCTTTAGATAATAAATTAATTATCAGTTCTGTAAGTTTTCGTTGTCTTGTATCTTTCCACTATCGAGCACATAAAAATCTAAACTGATATCATCATTTTCCATTCTAGAAACATCTAACCCATCTTTCGATAATCACTTTGCCGTTCGTTTTTTTTTTTTTTTGTTTGTTTTTGTGTTTTGTTTATTTTACTATGGCCTTAATGTATCCACACATAGATGAATTGTTTGTTTAGTTTACTATGGCCTTAATGTACCCACACATAGATGAATTGTTTGTTTATTTTACTATGGCCTTAATGTACCCACACATAGATGAATTGTTTGTTTATTTTACTATGGCCTTAATGTATCCACACATAGATGAATTGTTTGTTTATTTTACTATGGCCTTAATGTATCCACACATAGATGAATTGTTTGTTTAGTTTACTATGGCCTTAATGTACCCACACATAGATGAATTGTTTGTTTAGTTTACTATGGCCTTAATGTATCCACACATAGATGAATTGTTTGTTTAGTTTACTATGGCCTTAATGTACCCACACATAGATGAATTGTTTGTTTAGTTTACTATGGCCTTAATGTATCCACACATAGATGAATTGTTTGTTTAGTTTACTATGGCCTTAATGTACCCACACATAGATGAATTGTTTGTTTAGTTTACTATGGCCTTAATGTACCCACATAGATGAATTGTTTGTTTAGTTTACTATGGCCTTAATGTACCCACACATAGATGAATTGTTTGTTTAGTTTACTATGGCCTTAATGTACCCACACATAGATGAATTGTTTGTTTAGTTTACTATGGCCTTAATGTACCCACACATAGATGAATTGTTTGTTTAGTTTACTATGGCCTTAATGTACCCACACATAGATGAATTATTTGTTTTTTTTAAGGAGGATTTAATACAGCATGTCGAGGTTAAGCGGAGGATGGTGGTCGTTGTTGCCCCCTCCCCCCCCCTTCCCCCCATCTTGCTATTTTTAGAAAATGAATTATTATTCAAGTAGTTTTTTTTCCCTCTCTATTTGTATTTTCCAACAATGCTTTTCAGGGTGGGATTTTACCTATTCTATTTTTAGAATGGTCTTGATGTGACATTGTAAAACGAATGTGTATCAGAAGCAGGTTTTTTTTATTTTATTTTAAGACCATGCCGATGATAGCGGCCTGAGGGAGAAGCAACAGGAGCGACTGTACCAGACCCCCCCCCCCCCACGCCTGAGTTGAGCCCCGCGCTTGGAGTTTGTTTTTTTTTTCGTATTTTTGTTACCCATCAAAATTTACCGTTTGGTTCTGGCCCCGAAAATAACATGCTCTCTCGACTCGAGGTTCTTAACCTTTGTTTGCGACAGTACCCCAAAGGGTACGAAAGTATGTCCGCCGATACCCCTCACACGTAAATTCTTCAAATTCTTGGTTGTTTTAAACGAAAATTATAGGTCGCTGCGTACCCTGCATAGGCTTTCCACGTACCAATCGGGGTACGCGTACCATCGGTTAAGAACCGTTGCTATAAACTCCATGTAGGCTACTACCAGTGCTCGAATTAAGAAAAAACCAGTGCCGGGGATGAAAAAAAAACATTTCTGCAGAGTCGGGGATAAATGTCTATGGTTTCATCCCCGGCTGGGATATATTAGCTAAAGCAGAGCCAGGGGTGACAGTTCTCAGTGCCGGGTATATCCCCGGCATCCCCGGCGGTAAATCGAGCCCTGGCTACTACTATGGCTGCATCTGATTCTGATGCCATGAACCTTAGAACAGCGGCTCTCATCCTTTTTCGCGACCTCAAAGGATACGTAAGTATGTCCTCGGGTCCCCCTCACAAGTAAGTTCGCGAGTAAATTTAATTATTGGAATGGGCTTACTTGTCTAATCTCACACGTGAGCACGTCGTTTGATGATTAGTCACGCAGCAAACTGGCGACCTTCATCAAACTCTTGGTTGTTTTAAAACGAAAATGATATGTTGCTGCGTAACCCTTCATCGCCCTTCCCGTGCCCCGTGATCATATCAAGGAGAGAACCCTTTCTTTATATTTGGGCTGTTCGTCAAATATTGATTTTTTTTAACACAATAGTGAAAGAGTAGCAGTGTTCGAATTTAGAACAGTTTTTTGAGTTCAGGCAGTAACGTCGCTTGCTTCTTGGAAACCCAACCGCATAATTTTTTCAGGTGAGTTATCTGCCAAAAAAGAAATCCCTTCTGTCGGGGGGGGGGGGGTGTCACTAAAAGTAACGTTATATATGTCGGGCAGAGGGCCACTCGAACATAGATATATAGACTCGATCAGTCTAACGACGCCATCGATTCTAGGTTCATCCAGAGGACAAATGTATGCAAATGTTGATGGGTTCATCCAGCGGACAAATGTGTGTAAGTGTTGACTGACAGTGAAGTGGTTTATTCTGATGCAGGACTTCACAACTACGGCTGGTAAATTACACTCGATTGTGTCATTACATCCACTTCAGTTTACAAGTAGACGCTTTTTAAACTTTTCAATTTTCGCTCTCAGGTCACGCGTGACCAGTGGCGGATATAACGACGGGCGACTAGTGCAGAAGCCCAGCAAGGCTCAACTTTAAGCCCACATAGCCCAAATGTATACCCTTTTTATGTGTCCCTCTATTTTAATGAAGGGCCCAATATTTTCTTCTATGCCGAACTGTCAAGTCAATTTAGAACTGGTCCCTTGACAAGTTCTCAATCTGCGCTAAATTCTGAGGTGCCTGACTGTAAGAAAGTGGATGAATATTGGCCACCGCTTGAATTTATAAACTACTAAACATCAAGATGGTTTAAAAAATGTTGTACTTTTTAGAAGATAACTAAAGATTAAAATTTAAAGGTTTATTGGGTAATGGCAGGGCCGATTCTTTAATTTCTGGGGCCATAGGCCAACAAAAATTTGAGGCCCCATTTTGAAAAATTAAAAATATTACTAAGTTTTTGATTTTTTCAACTTTTGTAAACTACTCAACATTTTGGGCCCCCTTATTTCGCAAGGGCCCTAGACCACAGCCTAGTTGGACTATATGTAAATCCGGCCTTGGGTAATGGCAAAATAAAAGTTTAAACCTATAGGCCTATACATACTTATCTAAAGGTGATTTATACACATTAGACATAATTACTGGACGGAGTTTGTGTCGCTAAAGTTCAAAAAAAATTATGCCACCTAGTAAATTCGGCAATCAGACACTCTTCGACAATGAAGTACATTTTAAAATTATTTAAAAGTATTAAAATGATGTAGTGTAAAGTAATGCTGCATGAATCCAAATGATTTATTATATTTAAAATGGACATATTATTATAAATTATCTATAAAACTTCTTCCTTAGAACAGGTCACTGATCAGTTCAATAATATTGCTAAGTTTCCTAAGTATTAAAATGATGTAGCATAAAATAATGCTGTATGAATCATAACGATTTATTTTTATATTTAAAATCGACATATTATGTCCTCAGCCATATATATATATATATATATATATATATATATATATATATATATATATATATATATATATATATATATATAACTTCTGTAAGATATTAATACAGTAGTAACTCTGGTTACAAACTTTAATTGCTCTGGGACTTGGTTCGTAGCCCGAGATTAAGTGCATTGTTCTAATTAAATATTTGCCATTTTTATTTAAAATGTCTCCCATTGAGTTCAAAAATCAAACAATGGGGGGGGGGCATCCAAATTCATTAAAAAATTTCGCCGTTTTGTTCTAATAAAATATAAGTCAGTTTTTGCTTTTAAAGTCATCCAGTCAAATTCACTAAATTATGCTCTGATACACATAAGAGACTTTGCATAAGAGGCCAACACTTTTTGTATAGCGAGCCCGTTGACCTCTCTGCGTATGAGCCCACCCGGAGGGGGGGGGCACCTGCCTGTGAGATACAAGAGTATAAGGGCATCACGCTAATAGTGCCAATGCTAATGCAAAAAAAGATATGGGGATTTCTGCTACCGTCTCAAGCTGAATGAACAGAAGTTTCGTCAGGGAATGCAACTGGTCAGCATATACTCAGAAGGAGAGTTACAGTTCTTGAGAGATCACAAAATTGTCATTCTTTCCAGTGGTTGTTGTAAGAGACCCGGCACACCTGAGAGCTAGATGAGCCCGAATATCTGATAAGACGACCGTGATTGGTGATCAGATTTTCTATCGTCAGCCCTAGCTTTCATTATTCAAATAATTGTGAAAGAATCCTAGCTACCTGACCTATGTAAGAAGTTTAGTTTATCAGGTGAAGCCAACAGCTATTCCATTTCTCTCATCGGCAATAAACGTCACATCAATTTAATGGCTCTGTTTTACACAAAAATAAATAATCAATAGGAACGAACTTGCGCTGACCATGGAAATATGATAATATTCATTCTACTATCTTGTTGTTGCTGGTAATGTAAATATGATGATATTCACTCTATCTTGATGTTGCTGGCAATGCAAATATGTTGAGGTTGCTCAGTCTGAAATGTTCAATTTCACCACCAATACATTTGACAACTGGATTGATGGAGCACTGATTGATGAAGATATTAATGTTTCATTTATTAAGTTATTATTATTTTTAGCAATGAAAAGCTAACTCCTTTATGGTTTCAGCAAAATTTTAATTTTACTGCATAAGTAACAACAACAACAAAAAATTAGCAAGGTTACAATTTGAGGAGGAACCTTTATAGCCTATAGTCAACAAGGTAAACATTATCTTACAAATACATGTATATAAAACAACATTTCATTTACACTTACACTGTCCAATCATTTACTTCAAAATAATACATGTAATGAGTTTACAAATATAATATGAAATGTGCCAGTTTACCACAACTTTCTCATCAGAAGTTTCAGAATGTGTGGTAAACGGACTGAAATTATTGAATATAAATATTAAGTTTATTCAAAGTTTATTTTATAGGTTATTTATATGATATTAATAATGTGAATATATTTCTATAATCAGCTTATTATGTTAACATAAATCAACAAATTAGAAAAATCAAGATGTTACATTTTTTTTAAATGTGTGGCTAAATAAGAGGTGTATGGCTATTTTAATTTTAAAAAAAAAGATAAAAATTGAAAATAAAGGCTAATTATTTATTTACATTCCTTTATCTTCATGTAAAAAAATGTTCTTAATTATTTCGTCTATTGAACTTAAGGATAATTTATTATAAGCCAGATACTTCCTTCAGCGTAGAGACTTATTTAAAACTTTTAAACTGTTTCTATAGGTTTACATGCAACACTAAGAAAAAAATAATAATTCAGCTCAGATCACAATTTAATTTACTTAAAAAAATATTTGAATATGCACTGCTAATATTTCTCTTTATTCATGATTCAATCCTAATTTTACAGCACTACTTTCTTCAGACGAAACCACTTTTTGGTCAGTTTGGCCATCTTCAACGTCATCTTCTGCCCGGATGTAGAGTGCGTTGTCATATCCGTATCCTTTTGAGTCTTGTTTTCTGCCCGGCAGTTCTATTGGGTACCTTCTCTTGACAATAAAAACTATTGCGCCCACCATGATTGCTGCCCCAACAATTCCAATCACAATCCCTGCTATCTGCCCTCCAGTCAGCCCCCCGTCATCTGAAAGGGAAGTAACAGCATGGATAATATTAAAACTAAAATACGGGCGACTTTCATAGTAAAAATAAACAAAACTTAAGATTTGTTGAAGAAGCTGTAGAACCCATTTATGTTTCTAGTGAACATGACACAATTCATGCCCAACAAGATGCCATGCCTGATTTACCTTTTCTTTCTCCACCCCCCCTCCCCCCATCAATGCCAGATGGCCAATATAATTTGTTCAATTTAATTATGTCAATAAGACATGAGAAAAAAATCCCAGGGCTAGGACCTAGTTTTCAGTTCAACAAACATGTTGTGTACCACAGAGATCCCCATACAAACATGTTGTGTACCACAGAGATCCCCATACAAACATGTTGTGTACCACAGAGATCCCCATACAGAGCTCCCCATACAAACAAATTTAAAATTTCACTTATAGTTATATTTAATAAAGAATTAACCAATTAGTATACTAGACCAGTGGCTCTTAACCTTTTTAAGTCATGAACCATTAAACTTTGGCATTTCTTTTTGGGGAGTCTTTTTTTCATGCAGAAATACATCAAGTACAATGTACGGAGGGGGGGGGGGTTAACATTCTTTAAATCAAGAGCACAAGTTTGTAAAAGACCCAATGAAAATTTTGCACAGCCCACTTACTAATCTTACAGCTACAGTGTGACACATGAGAAAGCTTCTAGTTGACATTTTGAATTAAATTTTTTTTTTTTTATGAAATGGTTTTAATAAAACGGTTTTAATTAAAAAACTATTTTGAAATGTTTTGAATGAAATTTTATTACAGATTTCAAAACAAAAACTAACTCTTTGATATTAAGAATACAGTATAACAAGTTTTAAAGGTAGCATTTATAACTCACAGATGTCAATGACAGGAAATGCCAAACTTGACATGCTAGAAAATGTTACTGGCCATCTAATTACAGTGGGAATGAAGGAAGGCCTATAGAAAAACATCCCTTAGTGGTTTATTGGATCTAAGGGACAAACATCTCCTCCTTATTGAGCCTCCACAGATATTTAACGCATATATTAACATAAGGAACTAGCATGCGAAAAAAATAAATAATTTTGATTGGCTTAAATTTTGGCACCGATAAAATCATCCATGATTTAACTCTTTTCAAAAATATAAATGAAATAATGACATATTTTCACCTTTATACTTCTCTGTGGATGGTAAATGATATATAGCTGGCCTGGTGATGAAATTGGTTGCGGTAGGAATGTCACTGTGACCTGTCAGTGTGGTAGTGTCCAGTGGGAAACTGTCAGAGTAAGTTACAGTGGGTGGAGCTGTAGTTGTGGTTACTGTTGTTGGAAAAACTGCAAAAGTAGTGCAAACTGATTTAAACATTGAATAGCAAACACCAGAGCTAGTGCAGATTTGAATGAAATTTGTTTATTTTACATACTGGAAATTTATGGTAGCCAATTAACTTGAAGTGAAAGGCGATAATTACCCAATTGTGAGGGACAGATAATTTTAAATACAACATATATATATATATTTGAATAAATACATACAGTTGTTAAATTTCAAACACACAATACATATACTTCACGTGAATAAATATGAAATTGATGCTAATTTTAAACACAATATTTATAGTTCACTTGAAAAAATATATACTAATGTAAATTTTAAGCACAAAATACATCTACTCACATGATTAATTATATTTACAAGATAATATTAATGAACAAATATTTATAAATATGTGAAAGTAATAATATCTCTTGGGTGGCAGCGAAAACTAAATTGGTTAATCTTGCGAATATATCCTTTTCAAAGTACATATTTTTACTTAATGTCTTGATTTATCATTATAAATGATTAAAAAAGAAACATTCAACATCTCTTTCACTAAAAAAAATTAAAGGCTAAAATTGATAATGAAATCAAAGAGCAAAATAAAAATAGCCACCTGGAGTAGTTTTACATATGTAGCCCTGCTTGTTGCCAATACAGGAGAGGTCATTCCACTGGCCAGAGTCTCTGTACATCTCAACGCACTCCTCTTCAGTGACTGTGTTGGAGTACTGGCTGTTCAACCTATAGGTTGGCTCACCATTGGCCCAGTTAAAGTAAACTGTTGGTGTGTTGTCTGACCAACTGTAACCACCTTCAAAAAAAAATTTACTAAAAATTAGAAGGATAAAAAAAAGTACTAAATGAAGAACAGTATAAAAACAATAATAAAATTTGTTGCATCCCAATAAAAGTTCTTTGAAGAGAAGATAACCACTGGAAAAATGTCATGAGATAAATCAAACAACCATTTATTTGGCCAAGTTTCATCATTTTTGCTTCTTTATAAAGTGTGAAATTTAAAAAAAAAATGAGCCCAAATACAACCATAGAGAAAACACTAAGAAAGAAATTACACATTTTTGGATATACAGGTATGCTTAATGTAAAAAATTTACAAAGTTTGTAGGTATGTCATATAAGCAATGTTCTCTCTATTTTTCTGAAGGCTGTGTGTATGGCAAAAGATATTGGCTCTTGAATTATAGGGAAAAAAAAATTGTATTCACAACAAAGCAGTACACAGGCCCACTAAACAATATAGAGTAGTAGGCCCTGTTGTGTGATGTTATATGCCAAAGCCCAGTGAGTTCTTCTCTATGCGCACAGACAGTCACACAGCTCAGAGAGACAACTGCTTTCATTAGTTCAAAAGATGAATAAAAAAAAGACCTAGAAATTCAAACAAGTTGTCTATCGTGGTGTCTCCATAGTCCTAACTAATACACAAATACTGCACTCACTCACACCAACATTACCGGCACTGTCTCTAATATAGTTCCAAACTAATACACAAATACTGCACTCACTCACACCAACATTACCGGCACTGTCTCTAATTAAACCAATCCAAAAGTTTGTTCTCATCACGTAGCTGATGGATGAAGCCTCAGCCTCAAGGGCGTCGATCTGATCTCTCAAGAACTGTAACTCTCCTTCTGAGTGTATGCTGGCCAGTTGCATCCCCTGACGACCACAGGTATAGGAAGCTTCTGGCCATGACATCTGTTCATTCAGCTTGATAAGGTAGCAGAAATCCCCATATCTTTTTGCATTAGCATTAACACAGTGACCCTTTGGACCAGGTGTTGTTGGCGGTGGTGAATCTGGTAAAGGAAAAAACAAAGATTGAGCTGATCCCTGTGGATGGATCCTTTAAGCCAGTGGTTCTCTAAGTGTAGGTTGCGACCCACTAGTGGATTGGGGCTGAATTAAAGCTGATTTGCGGCAAAATTAAAATTTAACAATCAATTGATCAACAATCAATGTTTTCAAAATTGCACATCTAGTTCTCTCTTTGCTAAAGAAAATTTTAAAGCTTGTTTTTCTGCACAATAAAGGGATTAATAGTTCTTTTCTTTTTATAAGTAAATAAATATTACATGTATTATTATTTATTTCTATTAGCTAATTGCCAATCTTTTGGCTACACATTTATATATCTAAGCTCTTGGCAACTATTAAAACAGTTTGTTTATAAATTATCCTTGTAATTTTTTTTTAATAATTTATCCCCACACTTTTATTTCAGCCATAGATAATTTGATTATCATTTTAATGAAACAAATTTATTTGACTTATGCTATTTTTAACCATTTGCAAAAACAGGTCTTCATTTAATATCTTTTTAAAAGTTCATTCATCAGTAGTATTAAAAGCACATATCTCTTGTTAAAGGATACATATTTTATAAAATTATATTTAAAAAATGGCATTTTTAAATTAGAAAATAAAATGAATAATGCTGTTATTATTTATTATCTGATAAGGTGTTGTAATATTTTTCTCACCTTTCCTTATTTCACAAACATATGGCAATCTCTCACTGCAGCTCGTGTCATTCCAGCCAGCATTAGAAAAAGCCACACAGCTGTCATTGGTCTGTAAATCAGGATTCCCTTTGGACCAAAATGTCCTCAGAACAGGCCACTGATCAGTCCAATAATATTGCTGAGTTTCCTAAGTATTAAAATGATGTTGCATAAAATAATGCTGTATGAATCATAATGATTTTAATTTATATTTAAAATTGACATTTTATGTCCTCAGCCACAAAATTGTATATCTATAAAACTTCTGTAACAAATTAATACAGTAGTAACTCTGGTTACAAACTTTAATCGCTCTAGAACTTGGTTTGTAGCCAGAGATTTTCTCAGCCAAATATAGTGAAATAAAAAAGAAATAGAGAAATCTGTTTCAAGATGAAAGAATCGTTCTTGTTTATTAATATCAGTCGATTACAACATCACAAAGAAGCTGTAAAATAGAAAAAACAAATTACTAACCATATTATATTTCATTCCAATCCAAGCTTGATCTATTATATCATTGTTGTATAAACCAAGATCCACTCTGGCAATTTCAAAGGCATCTTGTGTTGAAGCTAAATCCGCACCTTGAGCCTGGCATAATTTTCTTGCATCCTCCCAAGTTTGAGGATGATTAACAAATGAGTAACAATTTGTTTTATATTGGGTGAAATCTTTTGGACACGTTGTTGGGGTTGGCGAACTGGATGAATTGGGTACAGTGGTTGTAGCTGGGGCTGAAATACAATTTTTTTTAAAATGCATTAAAGGAAAAATAAAAAGGTCAAAATTATATATAAAAAAAAAAAAGAATCGGGAAAATTAAAAGAAATTAAACTCGTCACCTTTCATAGTTTGACAAAGATAAGCATTCTTTTTAGTACACACAGCATCATTCCATTTTGCAGTGTCTTCAGGTTTTTTGGGGTTCCTCAACATTTCCACGCAGTTTTCTTGATTGTAAATCATAAATCCACCCTATAGAAATAATTTTAAAAGTATGATTCAGGGGTGTAAGTCATAAACAAATATTACACCACCAGTAAAATTAATAGTTATGGTAAGCAGTGGATCCACCATTTTTTTTAAATTTAGGCTGGTTAGTATTAAAAAAAATTTTCATTGCTAATTTGAAACTAAATATGCACTATTCATTGAAACTGCAAAATTTCAACATCAATTAAGAGAAAATGAAATAGAAATTACAAAACATAAGAGAAAAGCATTAAAGGATAGTCATGAAAAAAATGTATGTACATTTATTAAGTTAAAAAAGGGAAGTTTCCCTTATTTAGCCTATTTAGCCTGGTTCAGATAAAGCAGAATTCATGTTTCTGCAGCCATGGCTATTCCATAAGATTGTATGGCTGATACAGTGCCCGGAGGCCTTTACTTCCCCCAAAAAATGTCCAGTAGCCATTTGAAAGCTGGGATAACTAAGGGACATCGATCAGACTCAAGAATCCTCAAACCCAGTACTCACCAGGGCTCAAGCTCGAGACCTTTCAGTTAGCACTGATTCACCTTAATTAATAAATGTTTGTCAATATCCATCCCTTAGAATGTTTTTTTTCAGCCTTCCCACCATTCATTAGTGCAATGGATGAGGAGATATGTGGTGGTGCGCCCTGCTACACATTCAACATATTATTAAAAGCTCCACCAATTGGATTATCATGATGCCATGACAGTACCCTTATGTAAAGTACATTATTCATTGTTAAGTAATGCCATGCCATGACACTACCCTTATGTAAAGTACATTCTTCATTGTTAAGTAATGCCATGTAAAGTACATTCTTCATGGTTAAGTAAATTTTGAAAAAAAGGGGCACATTAAAAAATATCTGATTTAACATCCGTCATCTTTTGAGAAATGAAAGGGTTGGTGGAAAATTGTGCTGGCCTTACCATCAACTTAAAAGCCATTGCCACATAAATATCTGGACTCTACTGTGACTCATTTGAAATGACATGATTCAAAACCAAAAACTATCACACATACAATCTTTTGATCAATATATTTTTTTCTGATCAAAATGTAAAAAAAAAAACTATTGCATGTTTTAAAAAATCATCTGTACAAAAAAAAAAACAATTTTTGTAACTATGCATCTAAACTTACAATCCCAGGGCGCCAGACAGAAGAAGAATGGAATTGTGGTTCGCCACTGGCCCAGTTGGCATAAGTGACCTCTGAGTTATCTTGCCAACTGAAAGAATTCTGTTTAGCACGATCACTGAAACCAATCCACATATCAGAATTTACAGAGGACAACAGCAAGGTCACATATTCTGAGGAAGAAAAAATTTAAGTCATACAAATACTGCTTATGAACGTTTAAATATTTCGCATCAAGATTTAAAATTCAAGGAGCTCTAATGATGACAGGATATTTTCTTAATACAGCTCTTAAAGTGGATAAATCAATTGTTGATATTTAACCTTGGTCTTGCAAACTGTTTATACTTCCAATATCCACTCGTTTGGGTGAAGTCAAATTTCTGCAAATATCTCTGGCCTCTATCCAACCTAGTTTAGGATCATTGCTTGAATCATTGCTAAGTCCACCAACATAAAAGCATTTATTACTTCTGCCTAAAATTATAAATTTGTATTATTTATTATATACTTTAGAACTGCATATTAGCAGTTGAGCAATCATGTATTTTTAAATGATGTATTATTAATGTATCTAATCTTTGTATATAAAAGATTAATAAGAATATCATAAGAAAAAACAATTTTTTAATTAGAACCAATTTGCTGAAGGACTAATTAAAAAATATTTTAAAACCTTCACTAAGAAATCCATCTGGGCAAATTCCATCAATAAATGGAGTAGGTGACGGAATTATTGCTGAATTGGAATTGTTCAATTTTTTACAGATGTATCCAAATTCAGTCATGCAGTTGTCATCTATCCAATATCCTGATAAAATAAATATTTATTTTAGTTACATAAAAAATACCTTTTCAAATAAAAGTATAAAATGAATGTCTTAAATGTTGTTTATTTATATAAAGACTAACTCTCTTGCATCAAAGTAACAAATGTGCTAAGTGTCAGTCTACAACATATGACAAAAACAATTAAGAGATGCATAAAAAGAGTTAAGTGTAAATGTAGCTCAAGCTAAGACACCTACCAAAATCACCACTCATATCCACACAGCGTTCTGCACCATAACCATCATTAGGCTCATTGTTGCCCCATGCCACATATGTAGTTGGTTTGCCATCAGACCAGCTGAAGATGATATTTATAATTATATTTCATAAGTCAATCATTAATTAAAACCAGACAGGCAAATAATCTTTTAAAAAAATATAAAAGATGGCACTTAAATCAAAGAACTACTGTAGTACTTTTTATAACCTCTGCAGAGCTAATGCATATACAAATCAGACCCCATTTTACTAGAAAAATTCTTGGAATCATTGTCAACAGCTGGACAGTGATGGTATAAAATATAAACAAAAAAAGTTAACCTTGGCCACTTAAGACTTAATGTCCATGCTGTGTGAAGAACTCAGCTTTTCTTAGTTTTCACATTACATTTGCATGTACATTTATCTGGCTTTGAGTACAAAATGCCTAACTACTTTTACTTTTTCCCAACTAAAGAACGGTAATGAATCATGAGCTTCAATTGAAAGCCAGAAAAAAAAAGAAAGATTTGTTTGTCACGTTAACACAAAATAATAATATTTCTAAAAAAAATGCACAAATAAAAGTTTATTCTTTTTTTTCAACTCATGTTTTATTTATTTAGCATTAAATACTAACGTAATCTTTACATTCATATCCTGCAAAACCTTTGCACATTTCTTTATTTTACTTTTTTAAAAGTTCAAAATTAAGAAAAAATTCTTTATAAAATTTGTAATGGCTTAGTTAGAATCTCACAAATGAAGTCTATCAATTTAATACATTAGGTTTCACATTTATTTAGCATTAGACTGCAACAGAGAAATACATAAAAACCATGTTGTTTGTATAAAGTAATTAGTTAGTACCTCCCTTGTACTTCACTATGAATATCTTGAAACTCATTCGATTCATCAACACAATTCTTTTCATAAGTCATTAATTAAATAACATACACTTTTAAAAAATTGGTTGATTTATTTTATGATCAATTTTGTGCATTTTATATTTATTTTATTAAGGATAATTAGAATTAGTTGCCACCATTATTTATCTTTCTGCGACTTAGACCTATCGCAGGCAGGCAGAAGTTTTCCTATTAAGCAGACATGCATAGCTTGTTTATTATTGTTATTGATTATTAAAAAACGTCTAATAAGCATTCTTTCTAATTTTACATTTAGTGATTCGTGCTGTTAGTTAAACAATTAATTTACATTATGCATTGATTTTCTTCCAATTTCAACCAAAATTTCCATAGCGCAGTCTTTTGACAACATTAAATGCTTGTCTTTTGACAACAGTAAATGCTAGTCATTTGACTAAATGTTAATTATTTAACTGTGGCTTACTTACACATATGCTTCTTGTTCAAGTTGATTGAAGCCGATCCAAGCTCTTGTTATTACATTTTTACTGAGCTTAAAAAATAAGAATAAAAGAACTAATAAATATTGATAATTAAGGAAACCCTTCATTGGGCACAATTTTTTTTGGATAAAGAAAATAAACTGAAAAAATAAATGAAAGGTCTTACCCATGAAGTCAAAAAATTATTTTCATCTTGAGAAAGTATACTAACAAGATCCCCACCAGATGCTAAACATTTATTTCTAGCTGCATACCATGTCTTATGGGAATCTGTTCCGTAGCGTGGACTGAAGTAATAACAAAACCCATTGTGAAATGTCCATGCTGGGTCATTGCAGCCTGGAGCTGAAAATGGCAAAATATTTATTAAACAAAAAAGATTCATCACTTGATTAAAATGCAAACAAAAAAATGTACCAAAGAAAATGATAATACCTTTACTATGTGTGCTAAATGTCACAATTCTAAGATAAAACCCTAAAAAGATGCTATTAAACTAGTTATGTGTGAAGTTGAGGACTCCAGGGAAATTGCTTATGTTAAACCATATTAAAAACAAATCATACATGTATTAGCACAATGAGAAATCTTGTATGAAATCGCTTTAGATAGTAAGAAGGCTAAAAAAAATTAGAAATATAGCTTATTATTATTTAATGATTTTCAAAAAAATATCAAAAATTATTTGTGACACACAATTTTCATATTTACAACCTTGGAACTACACAATATTTTTTTCAAAGGAACTGTTAATGTGTCATGACACAACTCAAGTTCTATCATATTAGACAATAACAATCTCTACATACCTAGTGTGGTTGGAGGAGGTGTTGTTGTGGGAGGCAAAGGAACACCTAGTAGGTCAAAATTACATATGTATTAACATGAGTAAAGGCTTTATAGCATGAATAGAAATGAATTGAGCAATACACATTTTTAAAATTACCATATATAGAATAAAAAATGATCAATATCAGACTATTAAAAAAAATCTTAATTGTAAACAAAAGATTTTGTTTTTTTTTGTATAATAAATTTATTTATATTATATTTTAGCATGTATTACTATGTTTAGTACATCAAAAACTTTTGATTATGTCATTTAATAACAATCAGAGTATAAATGATTGGTGCAATAACCTAAACACTCACCTTGGACTATAGCACAAATGTATGGCCTAGTGGTATGGCAATCAATATCATTCCAAGTTTGTGAACTTCTTAACAGCTTGAAAAAAAAGAATAAATTTTATATTTCATTTAGCGAAGCTATAATATGTAACAATAAAAATTGTTTTTATATTTCATTTAGTGAAACTATAATACATTTTTATATTTCATTTAGTGAAACTATAATACATTTTTATATTTCATTTAGTGAAGCTATAACATATAAAAATAAAAATTAAACCTTGAAGTGCATTCTACCAAATACTTATATTCAAAATATTTTAAATCTAAACTTTAAAGTCAAAAACATGCTGAATGAATAGCTGTCTTAAGTTTAAATGCATTTTTTTTTAAGGAATGAATGAGAATGAACATTTTATTAAACAAATTTTCTTTCAATTTACCTCAACACAATCTTCAAGTTCTGAAGCACCATTGGGTTCCCCCTGCGACCATTTTGAGTAATCAAATGGTGACCCATCAATCCAAACGAAGCCTTAGAAGTCAAAAGTAGCTCATTATTTCTTTTCCCCAATATATTTATTACAATTTCATTAAAATTATTCACAGCTTAATTCCAACTGTCTAAAAAATTTATGAGCATTTTTTTTTAGCTTTTGTGCTCACTATGTTCTGGTTTGAATAATTCTTACTAAACAGTTCTTTTGGTTTGCTTATTTCACTTCATCAATTATATGAAAATTAATAAGGAAAGAAGAAAGATATTGACTCAAAAGCACACAAAAAACTTACTGGATTCTTTGACATTATCTGATAATCCAATCCACATCGAATAAAAACTGTAAGCATGCCTAAGCATGTAAAAAAAATTAATAGATCAATTAAAATTATTTAATAGTCAAGTCATCAGGAAATGTTCAAATTTTAACAATTGTTTTTTTTTTATTAATAGCAT
The DNA here is from genome assembly GCA_021962125.1 of Bulinus truncatus. NCBI lineage: Eukaryota > Metazoa > Mollusca > Gastropoda > Planorbidae > Bulinus > Bulinus truncatus. The sequence continues at coordinate 610,071 of JAGDYQ010000252.1, forward strand.
TTATGATTAAAATTTTTTAAGGCTTCTTGTAAATATTTTAATAGCAATAAATATATTATATTGAAGTGAATTAATTAGACTAACCCATTCAGAAAACTGTAACTAAGCAAATATTGTTGTGTTGCATCATTATGTAGAATTAATAAACTCCCTCCAAAAGTTTCACAATGTGCTTGTGCATCCGTCCAAGTCTTTGGATCATTGAAAAACTGTACATCAAAAAGACAAAACAAAAAATAAACAATGCCAATTTATATTTTTCCAATATTGGAGCTAAACTGTTTTTCTCTGGTACTATTAAATGCTTAACAATTGAATGAGATAAACAATAAAATGTCTCAAGTTCAATGATTACTTAACATATCATCTATTTTAATACAGTGGATTCCGCTTAATTGGGACACCGCTTAGTTGGGACAGCCGCTTATTTGGGACAAATCTCAAAGAAACCAAACCAAGAAGCCAATAGTAAATTTGTATTTTTAATTGGGACATCCGCTTAATTGGGACAAAAAGCCCCGGTCCCGATGTGTCCTAATTAAGCGGAATCGACTGTATTCAATTGTTAGAATTTTTTTACTTGATAACAGTAGCCGTCACGACTTTTCCAAGGTGAAGGACATAGTACGAATGTTGGTGGTGAAGGAGGTGTAGTAGGCACTGGAGTAGTGAAACCCTGTCGCTGTGTTTCACATAGAAATGGCTGTGGTTGCTGACACTGAAGATTTTCCCATAAACCAACTGGACTTTGTGATCTTATTGCCACACACATATTTTGTTCATTTCCTGTATAAAAGATACCTCCATCTTAATTATATATTTAACATTGGTGAAACTCAACTGGTGAAATAATTAAATCATCAGCTAATTGTTATTAAATGTACTTCTCAATATCAGTTAACTAGACTAAAATTTAATTATTCGTTCAGATTGGGGAATTGCTAACCTATTACATGTATTAATAAATCTAGCAAATTAATGCATGAAAAACAAAAATCATCACCTGTGTGAGATGGTGCCCAGGAAGTGTAAAGTAATGAAGATCCACTGACCCATGTATAGTTTCCATTTAAATTAGACAAACCAATCCAGTAAGAGCTCACCTTGTTTACTAGTTCCGAAGTAATGAAAGCACCAGTTATGCTGATGGTATAAGTATGTTAGCATTAGATCTTGAAAAATAAGAAATTACTATTCATCTATTGAAATGACGGTTTGTAACAGATGAATGATAGGGAAAAATGTCAAATCAAAAGGTATTATAATGTCCATCTATTTAGGTAGAATCAAAATGCTTTTATGTAACACTAAAGTTGCTCATATTAAAGAAGGAAAAAGGAAGAAAATAAAGAAGATCTGCTCACCGGTCAGTAATAGTTGCTAAATTTCCATTTATCTGTGCACATGACTGTTGTGCTTCTGCCCATGTCTTAGGGGTATCATTTATTACATAGCATGTGGCTCCATAACCAAACCCTTGCTGGGGAATATAATACATCTTAATGTACTTGCTTTCAACTTTCCTTTGATTTTAATCACATGGCAACCTTGCAAAAATATGTTTCCTATTGCTTTAGAATTCATTGCAGATACATTTAAGATTGACGACATTTATATAATTACAAATCTATAATTGCTGCATCCATTAACTAGATTTAGCACATGTAATACATTAAACTTTTGGTAAACTCACTGCTGGACATCCTATTCTATTTGGTGCTACTGTTGGTGCATCTAACACAGCCATTGGTTTCTTGCAGACAAGTCCAGACCTAGGGACATCACATACATCATCAGTCCACTGACCATTCTGTGCAAAATATAAGTTTGTTGGCTTCATTTATGATACAAGTTATGAAAACAAATTACAAAAAAAATTATAGAATTCAGACATTTAAGCATTACTAAAACCATCATATTCAGACTATCTGTCTTGAAAAATAGTTTCAAAACTGTAAACTTATGTATGACGTGAATTTAATGATTTAAGTCTTGGTTTAAAAATAAAAAAAAAGCTCACCAAGGTATGCATCTGAATGCAGTCTTCGTTCTTTCCATTGTAATTATTTGGTTCGTTTACTTGCCAGTTGGTAAAGTCAACATTAGAATAATCTGTCCAAGCAAAACTCATTGGAGTCTGTAGGTCATTAAATCCCAGCCAGTAACCATCATTAATATCTGTGAAATGACAACCAAATTTCAACACAATCTCATTGATGTATTCTTTTAACTTTTATGAAAAAATTAAAACAATAACCCAAATGATTGCCTAAATTTTCAGGAAAATCCATTACAATTACAAAAATAAAAAAGTGTGTGTTTCAGAAAGGTTTCAAATTTCATTACACATCTTCGGTGCCGTGTGGATTAAGAAGAGATGGACTGGAATTTTTTTTTTTTTCTATTTTGTTTGGTTCATAGACGTTTTCTATTTTTCTACATGAGTGTGTGATTTTTATGGCTAAAAAAATATTTTTCTAGTCCTTCGGCATCATCTGTTTTTCTTGGCTAAATAGATTTGCACAGCCCAGCAGCCAAAATGGTGTCTTAAAAATAGTTGGGGCTGGGGGGAAGGGTCCTCTGGCCAGTGCATAATAATTAGTGCATTTCAATATGATAAAAGTGCTATTTAATGATGCCAACATGAGCAATGTTTAATCAAAGTTCAAAATTACCTCCTAAAAGTGGTCTTTTTTTTATTATTTCTGTACCCACCCCTTCTTAATTAAAATGGCCCCCCACATTTTGTAACTTATATTTAAGACAAATCCAGTGGAGATGGAGCTTACCCTGGTTACAGCCACAGGACTGGGCACAATTGGACCACATCCAGGCTGGGTTCTTGGCACACTCCCCTATTCTGGCCCAATACTGACACTGATATTGTGTGTATTTATCATGACAAACATTATTACAAAAAGAGCATGACTTTTTACAGTTGACTGTCATCCACTGTGGATTTTTCTGACATTCATTTTTCAGCACCCAGGTATCGCATTCAGTTGTATTGCTATGAAGATTTTCACAGCTTTCTGTTAAAACAAAGTTAATCAAGTTAAAGAGAAAAAATAATGCAGCTATATGAAGCTATTAAAATGAAAAGACGCTGATGTATAATCAAACCATTAGATTTTCATATTTGTGTCATCACTTTTGAAAGAGCTAGTATAGATTGATAAGTGTCACACTAGCTGATGCTTGATACATGACATGTTCTGGCAGACACACAAAAGATAAGAGGATGATGTTAAGTGTTTATTTACAATAAAGCTTTGTGGTGTAGCAGAAGATATTACACAGGTCGAAAAGAGTTTTATGTTGGATCCTAAAGCTGCCATTGCAATACTGATATAATTTGTTTGCATGTATGATAAATAGCAAACGGGGTAGTCATTTTGGGCTTTCAAACTTTTGTCTATTTAAAAGCACATTTTAAATTAACCAATGTATTGCCAGATATGGCATACACATTATTATAGTACCTCTAGCTGTATTTTTAATTGTTAAAACACATTACAAATATATTGTTTAAATACTGATATTAGATGAAAATAAATATGCTATTTTAAAGTCAATGTTAAAAAAATCAATATGTTAAAAAATCAATATGTTAAAAAAATCAATATGTTAAAAAATCAATATGTTAAAAAATCAATATGCTAAAAAAATCAATATGTTAAAAAAATCAATCTGTTAAAACAAGCAATTAAGCCTGTTCCATTCTGGACACAGGATGTGTTAGCGCATTTTCATGTTATGTATCAGTACGTATGTTACTTTCAGTAAATATTTGTAAATTTTGGAAATGTTTATAAATTCAATTGTGTAATGCATATATCTGTAAAAAAAATATTATAAAGACGTTTATTTTCTCTTAAATCTAACTACAAGTGGTTTGTGGTTACTGAAATAGGACTCATAATTGAAAACATTCGAAATTATAGTCATTTAATCGTCCGAAAACTCCGTCAATTGTTGCATAGCTCTGATACTTTCAATTAAACTCAGAACACAAGCTTACTATTTCATTTGATGAGTTTCTTAATAAATCTTGGTGAAACTACGTGCTGCAGTATTTCGCACCAAATGAACGGGTTATTGAACGTACAAGGTGTATATATAGTATATAAGCCCCTTAGGAGCCCTGAAGCCCGGCCTTCAGAGGTCCTATCGTGAAATGAACTTTTGATGTACACATGGCAGGCCAAGACCTACAAAATGATATATACATCATGGGTCTAGGACTTATAGTTGCTGAGATATAGCGCTCCTTTATTAATATAGCTTATATAGTAAAAAATGGTACTAAGGCCCCTTTTACGGCCCTGAGAGGTCAGATCGCGAAATGGAAAAAAGTCATTTCTTGGCAGGCCAAGACCTACAAAATGATATATACATCATGGGTCTAGGACTTATGGTTGTTGAGATCTAGGGTAATGACGGACGGACTAACAGACAGACAAAAATGCTCTAAAAATCATAATAAATGTCCAAGTTGAAGTCACTGTGAGTTTAAATTCATACAAAAGTTTAAGAATTTATTTCCTTATAGAACAGTGATAGACAAATACAAAGTGGTCAAGTGGCTCAGATGCATCTGCAGATACGGGTCTGGAAGCCCTTGGTTTACAGTGGTGATATTGTTTAAATTATATGCATTTTCTTCTGGGTTCAAAACTGGTTTTGTCAAATGCATGTAGCAATATCCTCTGAGATTAACATATAATAAAATATCAGTTTTAAAATTGTTAGCAAGTGTTTTTAATTTAAATTTGAAATATAATCCCAATATATTTCCACACAAAATACATGTACATAAATAATTCTGGAAAGGCAAGAGAGGTGGAGCAAATAAAAATTATGCTTGTTATAACAAATAGCAGAAGATGGTATATGTATTTATAAATCAAGCTCCATCATAACATTCAACATTGTCTGATTGTATTATTTATATTTATTTTTTAGCTTTTTCTTATATTATTTGTTGTGCCTTGAAGGTTTTGAATTAATATTAAAGAACTAGACCCATGATACAAACCTTTTGGAAGCTGAGACCAAATGAAGTCATTTTCTTGAACAGAATGCACACTGGCTAGTTGAGAATTTTCTTGTTTGCAAGCAGCATCAGCTTTTGACCAGTTGACAGAATCAGTTTTTATGAGATAACAATTGAAATTATAATCCAGCCATCCAGGTGGGCATCCAAAATATTTGCCAGCTATGGTAGATAAAAGGAAATATTCAGTGATTGTACAACTTATGAAAAAAATCAGTCATTTGCATGACTGTTATAAAAAAGAATCTTGAGAACAGAAATCATGAATCTATTTGAATGCTTAGTGCAAAGTTTTGCATAATTACCATTTTTGCCTATCATTTTATATTTTTTACTGCAAAAGTCATATTAATTAAAGATTTTATTCAGGGGATGTCTTTTTTTCAAGCACTGCAGTTAACATTTTTTGTTATTCAAAACTTATATTTACATTTTCATGTGCAAAAACTTACAATCAACTCATTTTTCCTGGAATATCAAAGTAAAACTCCAGCCTCACTTTTTGCTACTCCATTTCCAGATTTAATTCTCAGAAATACATCCAAAGAACAATATTTGATGTTATTAGCCACTTTTAAAAGGACACGATGCATGCTCAATCGTGCTGCTGCTCTGTGAATTCTTCCTTCAATTATAAATTATTAGTCAAGACATAGTTACTTATTTCTCGTGAGATATAAGCTGCCGTATCTCTCTACACGTTGAATACCATAGAGTCCTATGCCAACAGGCATCCAGCTTGAGTTCCTACAAAGGTGGGCACTCAAAAAGCACATGATCATCCCTGCAGTGCTGGCACCAGGAGTCATAATTATGTCACATTCTCCCAATATAGTCACTAATTGGACGATTCCCAAATGGAATTGGACTATCCGGGCCTGTTCATCTCTTTGAAGTTTCCACTACAGGTCGGACTTTAAATGTTGCTCCAAGTTTCTAGTTTCTCTGTTCACTTCTTCCTGTTGTACCATTGATCCTTACACTTAAAGGTACCAAAGCAGTCTTCGATTGACAATGCCTTCCACCAACTTTCCAGCACATGATGTGAAGGAAATCAGTCTGTTACTCTCCTCAACATATGAGCTCTTCACCTTTTTATGTACTGGAGTGCTACTGCTATCAGGCTAAGGCAGTTTCTACTCCTTCATTAGCCAACTTGAAATCCTTATACAGTAATGTCCCCTAGACAATACTGTCAATTTACCCTAAATACTTTATTCTTCCCTTTTATAGCATTCCAAATGTGCCCTGAATGGTGACTTTAAATTTTGTTTTTTGGTAGGCTTCAACTTAAAAGAATTGTGTACAACTAAATGTGTAAAAATGAATATATCGTAAGTCATCTATGAGTGTAGGATATCCAGAACAAAAATATTAAGAAATTTTCAATCCTGTAATTGTATAATATAACATGATTTTAACTTAAGATTTTTTTTAATGTAGAGCTTATACTGCAAGAATCCTGAAAAATCATGCTAGGACTCATTGATTTATTAGCTTTTATTTTTCGGGGGAAACACTATATGCATAAATGTATAATTCAAGGATTTATTATTTTTTATTTTTAAGTTTGAACTATTTAACTTACATGGAATTGACCTTGGTGTGGTCATTGCAGTTGTGGAGACAGCAGTGTTGAGGGCTGAAAAGAATAGTTTAAAAATATACATCACACATCTTCTAATAAATTTAAACTTATACATCAACAACATATAGAAAATTAAGCTAATGTTTCCTCTAATAATATTTGTATAAAAATATTATATTAAATTCTGCTTTTCTTTTAATTGTAGTGTTCAAATTTTAGGATTTTAACTGTATACAATAACAGAGTGGCAACCCAACTAAATTTTTGTATATGATAACAGTTATAAAGGGACAGATGAAGTGTAGAATTCATCTGTTTCTATAACCTCGGCATATGAAGGGGTTGTTTGGTTAGCACAACGCCCAGCCGCCTTTACTTCCCCAACTTAAAGTCAGGTACCCATTTAATGCTGGGTGGACTTGTGGGACGACTTTGAAACACATTTTCACCTGGAAAAATTCCACATGGTTCTCACCGAGGATCGAACCCAGGACTCTCAGGTTGACAGTCGAGTATCTACACCACTCGGCCACCCATCCCACTGTTGGGTGAGAAGTCCTGGGTATAAGCAGGTTAACAGCCCAACACTCTATCACACAGTCATTATAGTGTAATATTCCTTACTACTATTGACAAACCAGGTCTTGCATGTGCCTGAAACAACTTGAATCTACTGCCCATAAATTCTTGATCCTTTATGAGTTAGGTCAACAAAAGGTTTGCAAGAGCTAGCTTCATGGTATAATATGGCTAAGTTCTCAAGAAAATGTTACTATCTTGAGCTGAACCAAATGGAAGTGAACCAAAAGCATAACTAGGATTTAAACAGGGCCGGATTTATACTTGAGCTATTTGAGATATGGGGGCCCTTTTTAAGACCAGAAATTCTATGTCAGTGCCAAATATTTAAGTATATGTGACAATTGCTCACTTGGACTATTATTTGGGGGCCCTTAAGAAAGTGGGGGGCCCTAAGCTATGGCTTGTTTAGCTTGTATGTAAATCCTGCACTGGATCTAAACTTATAAAGGCGCATTGTTTATAACATCAGCAACAATTTTAGAACATGTTAAATACATCTTACATTTATTATAAATGTAATTTTAAAAATATTTTAAATTTAACTTGTTTAAAGTTGTTTGTTTTTTTTAAAGTAATTTTTTTTTTAAGCACATGATCTTTGTTTTAGCTATAAAAACCTAAAAAGTGACTGTAAACATAAAACTAATACCTCTTTTTTTACAGATGAAACCATTTCGAAAACTGCAGGGATAATCGTTCCATTTCATATTGTTACTTTTTAATCCAGCACAATCTTCATCATTTAAATTATTTGGCTCACCTGAATTTTTTTTTATTTTTGGATGAGAGGAAAAAATATCAACAAGTTATTAAATAACTGATTTCCAGTAACGTCTTAAGATGACAAATTGATGAGAATGGGCTAAATTCATGGAATTGAGTACATTTTTTTTTTAAAAAGTATCTAGACATAAGAGGACATTATCACGTGCCACATTCTCTCTGAAAAAATGTTCTCTTGCATAGTGAAAGCTTACAATATCAGAATTCAAATCTGCGGGCACATCATTTTTCATAAAATTTCAATCTTCAATAATAACATTACATTTCTATGAGCTATGTCATTAAGGTCTACTTATTTTTATTGTATTGTTTTGTTCAGCTGTCTTAATTTTTGGCATTCATGTATCATCAAGTCAGTCTCTTCTACTGATAAAAGTGAAGAAAATATTAACTACAAAAACTGAGGAGCATTTGAACTTGGTTTCACTCAAGTCTGTAACATTAAATCCTATTTTGCTAATAATTATTATTTAGTCAACTTTTTTAAACAATAAATACTACATGTTAACACTAATAATGTAGAACAATAACCATTCAATACATCATGGTCACATGGTTCAAAGAATTCATACCCTTAGCAATCTAGCAAAAATTTCAAGGGAATTTAGATGAGTTTATTATTATACAAGTTAAATGTATAAACCTCTATCCCAGTTTAGATATGAAAATGGACCTCCGTCAGTCCACTGCCATCCTGCTTCTTTCAGTCTGTCTGAAGCGCCAATCCAGTACACAGACAAGCTTGGAGCTATTTTACCTGTAAAATCAAATGAATTGTATTGAGCTTTTGTCAAGTATGAAAAAAAAAAAAGAAACTTAGAAAAATTTGGTTGAAGTTAAAGAAGAAAATGATTCAACATTCAAGTAATTTTTAAACAGGAAAAAAATACCTTCAATATAACTGTGTTCTTCTTTTGATGAAATACTCGCCAAAGAACCATTATAATAAGTGCACATGTCAAGAGCATCTTGCCATGTCAATTTTGTTACTCTAAATTGATAGCAGAAATCAGTTCTTGGTCTCTCTTCCCACATTGATCCACAATTGGCACTATATGGTACTAGAAAATCAACACTCATTGAAACTCAAGAGCTTTTAAAAATGTAACATGAGGCTTTCAGTTAATTTACTCAGTACATGTATTATAAAGGTCTTAATAAAAATACCATTAAAAAAATTCATCGTAAAAAACATAATAGGCAGTAAAAAATTATTATATTATGGGAATAATTATCAAAATGTTTTCAAAATAATTTATTTAACAAAAAAACGAAATAAATAAATGTATACCTGGAGTTTGACTAGCTGTAATACTTTGTCCAGTTGCACTTACTGTAAAAAAAAAATTGTTTATTTATTTGTTCTTTATATTTCTGTATTCTATACAAGCTATAAAGTACTAGATTGTCCACAAGCATGTTTAAAAATTTTAAGTGGAATATACGGAAAAAGAAATATGAAAAAACATAATTAAACTTGATGAAATCATCAATTACCAGGTGATTTTTGACAAATGTAGCTGTTAATAGCTTGGCACTTGACATCATACCATTTCACAGAGCCAGATGCAGATTTTAGGATGACACAATTCTCATCTGTCTTATTTTCTGGTTGTCCGTCTGCCCAGTAAGTCAATGACAACTGTTAAGTGAAACAGGTTCAGTTTTGGTATTTAATCTTATTTTATCACCTAGAATGTTCTAACCAAGTAATCAGAAAAAATCATTTTGCAACCACTCAGGCCTGTAGCGTGCGGGGAGAGGGCCAGGGGGCCGGGCCCCTCTTGCATTTCGTCTGGCCCCCCCCTGCTTATTTGTTCTACTTGGTAAAATGTATTACCTAGCCCCCCGCTATTGCCTGGCCCCTGCTGTAGAATGCCTGGCCCCTCCTGTAGAATTTTCACGCTACGGGGCTGCAACCACTAAAATTTAGCTATGAAATTGATGGCTGGATGTTATAATTATATTTGGCCATAAAAGAAACAGTAAAAGTTAACACAAACCAAGACTTGGAGAGGTAACACTTGAAAAAAATTCTAACACTTGAGCATAAAACACATTAAGACGTACTTTAGTATTATTTGTCCACTGAAATTTTCCTTCAAACTGTCTATCATCAAGGCCAATCCAATATTGACCAGACTGTATTCTGTCTACAAAAAAAAATTATTATTTTATCATTACTGTATTAATAAAATGTGTAATAAAAATCAAGATAATGACTTTTAAAGCACAATTTAAAAATTCAATTAAAAAACAAGCAATTTAAGTCGTTTCCGTTTCGGACAAAGGACATTTTAGAGCATTTTCGTTTTGATAGAGAGGGAAGTAATCATGATGAATAACTGTTACAAAAATAAATAATGATTACGCCCCTTTGATTAGCTTTTATTATTTATATTTAAAATATAAGCAAAAACGCTAACTAAGAAACTCTTATATTCAGCCCTGAGAGGTCCTATCGCAAAATGAACTTTTGATGTACACTTGGCAGGCCAAGACCTACAAAATGATATATACATCATGGATCTAGGACTTATGGTTGCTGAGATATAGGGTGCTCCTTTGTTAATATAGCTTATATAGTAAAAAAAAGGTACTTAATATGCCCCCTTTTTCGGCCCTCAGAGGTCAGATCGCGAAATGGACTTTTGCTGCACACATGTCAGGCCAAGACCTCCAAAATGATATTTACATCATGGGTCTAGGACTTATGGTTGTTGAGATCTAGGGTGATGACGGACAGACAGACAGACAGACAAAACGGGGACAATAGAGCATTTTTTTTTCGAAAATGCTCTAAAAACTTCATTAATAATTATTAAAAGAGTAGGCAACAAACTTGACAAATAGCCATAAATATCTGGTGAGTTGATGACAACCAGCTGGGCATTAAGGTTCAAACATGTCTGCTGAGCCTGTAAAAATGATTGGTCATCATCACTTATGTAGACACAAGAATCACCAGCAACTTCCCAACCTTCATCGCAAACATATGTGTCTGAAGATGGAAATGAGATTAGATCAATGTATATTTGTGTGTGGGGGGGGGGGGAACTTTGACTTTTTAACTAACATCATACTGCGATCTAGATTATATCTGCAAACATTTGAGGGATTTCATGTGCTTAATAAGTTATCTGGGAAATCACAAAATGTAGGTACATGTATATATCCAAAGAAAACTAACAAAGACCTTGAAAATGTCCAACCCAAGTAGATATTTGCACTGCATTTAGGTATGACAGTATAAAAATAATCTTACTAAACAATATAATTACCAATATAATGTGGTCATGAATAAATAATCCAAAAACAAAATAATTAAACTTACTCATTTGTGGGACAATGTCCTTGAATGGTTTATCTTTAAGAATAGAACAAGCAAAAGCCCTTCTTGTAACTGTTCTAGAATCTTGCAGTTGCCATTTGCCATCAGGGTCATCTGAAAGGAAAGAAGTCCAATGATTTTATTTTTCCTTTTTTCCAAAAAAAAAAAAAAAAGATGTATTTGCCTTTTACAATATTCTTTATTATTTTCATCTTAAAAACTACCAAAAACAATTATAATGTTGTAAATGATGACATCTACCTGTACTAATGTATCCAAATCTTTTAGTACCAGCTACAGGTGCATCAGGCTTCAATGCCCAGTTTGTGTAAAGTAATCCTGAACCATCTGACCATGTCAACTGTTGGCCAGATCCATCATCTGGATGTTAAAATTTTATAACTGTTTTTAAAAGTCAAGAAATGTTATGCCACATTTTAAAAAAATATTTATAACAGACACCTTATAGTAGGAAAGGGAAATATGCAGCACACATGCCAAACTTGGCCAGAAAATTTTCCTAGCTCGCTAAAAAATAAAAAATTAACTAAAATTAAATACAAATATTACTATAAAAACAAAGTAATGGCACGTGCAAAGAAAAAAAATCTATTTTCAGCAAGCACAAAAAGTCTCTTTTCAAGTTGCCGTATTTTGGCGCTTTGATAAAATCAAATTTTTTATCCCTGCTGTAACAGTAAGAAATGTAATGTTTAGATAACTTATACATATTTACCAATCAACAACAGAAATAACAAATGTATTTTTATTCATTTATTTCATTTATTGAAATTTATATAAAGACTTCTATATAAATTATTTATATTGAAGTAAACGATTTAGAAAGAATGGTTCACCTGTAACACCCATCCAAATCGAAGTTATTGATTCAGTTTTAAGCTCTTGAAGATACAGGTTAGTGACATTTTGAATGGACTGTCTGGTAACAGGAGGGACAGAGTTAAAATTCAATGTTTGCTTTATTGTTAACTAAAAATGCTTTTGTAAAAGCATCACTTCAAATTAAGTACACATTACTAGTTGGTGCCCTGACTAGCGTATTAGATTAACAACTCAAAAGTGAATGTAGCACCAATATGAGCTTACAGGGGATGAAATAGTTTTTTATGTAGGTTTGGACAACCTAGTTCTAATGATATATACAAGATCTATTTGTAAAGATAGACTATTGTTTCCCAGTATCCTACCTTGTAATCTTTAACAGATCTGCTCCCATAGCTGAACAATAAAATTTAGACTGAGTCCAAGAAAGTTTTTGTCTAGAATACACTTTGATGCAAATCTCCTGGTAAGGGTACCATCCATCAGGACATACACCTTAAAACATAAATTTTAGTATTACATCACTATGTTTTAAATTTTGATGTTATAATAATTATTTAATATATATATAAATTATTTACTTTTCAAACTTACAAAAAAAATAATTCTAATGCAAATTAACCATCCCTTTTAACAAATGTGTATGATCTAAAAAATATATATTCACATGTAATTTAAGATTAATGAAAAGTGCTTTAAAAGAAAAGGTTTTTGGAGATTATAATACCCAAGTACCTTCAGGTTTTTCACATGTGAATGGATAAGATGCAGAGCAGTCCTGTGTTTCCCAGGAAGTTTGTCGCTTACTACTTCCATCTATTAAGCCGCACATTGTTTTTCCAGGCTGACTATTATAAAAAAAGAGTTGCCTCAATTTACTTCATCAATTCAATTGATCAAACATAATTGTCTCTTTAATTTTAAAATGAAGTAAAATTCATTTAAATTTATTATACACTGTACCAGGGATATGAAAAGCATTTTTTTTCTTAGCTTTTTTCAATTATTTTCAATGTTTAATTTTGCATAAAAAAACAATTAGAAGCAAAGACTAACAAAAATTATTTAAATTCTTTAAGGTTGTAGATGCTGCTTAATTTTTCTATTTCTGTGTTTAAAAAAAATGTTATGATTGTGTATAGTGTTGATATTTAAAATTTATTAATATTTATTCTATTAAGAAAATCAGAAGAAAACCAGGTTTTGAACTCAGTCACAACTAATTCTTTTTAGTAGCCAAATGCTAGCAGATGAAAGTACACATTCACATTAAGTTAATATTTCACAATGCTTAAAAATACCTTGCCAGTCCTGGTTGGTTTTCATTCCACCAGGGAATAGTCATATTCACAACAGTGCCATCTAACCATTCATACTAAAAATATGAGAAAATATTAATTTTTTTATTATTAGATGTTTTCTGAAATAAAATTTTCCTAAAAGTTAAAACCTTGTTCCAATTTCCATACCCTCTTATTAACTGTGTTAAACTGGAAACCGATCCATGAAGCAGATGAAGCAATCTTAGCTTTGTCCCATATAAAAGACATTTCTTCTTGACTCAACACTTTAGCCAATGAGCTTTCAGAAGCATTGCAAACATATCTAAAATATTCAAAATAAAAACTGACTATAAGTATGAATGTTGTGGGTATCAGTAGAAAAAATGCATCCCAATTTCATCAGCTTATCAACATAGTTTTTCTGGAAAAATGTTTAATTTTAGCCTAAGAGTTTCTTCTGAATATGTAGTATTTTCATTTTTCAAAGAATAGTTTGTATTGTTAAAGAGATAAATCTCTCACCAAAACAAAAGCTCTTTATCTATCATTGATCATACAGCCTGCCACCACATGCTGTAATGTGCTATGTAATTTATTCCATTTATAATCCCATATTACTTCACTTTAAAATTTTTTTTTTTTTTTCAAAAAATGACTCACTGTGCAGCTGTCCAGTAAAGTGGAGAGGAAAAAAATTTAAAACATGATCCATTGATGTAGACCCAATGTTCCTCTACCTTGCATTTTAAAGGCATACCTGAGGAAAAGAGTATTCTCTCAATTCAAAACAAAATGTGATATTTCAATCTGAAAAAAGAATAACACTTTTGTTTTTCAATTTCTTTTTTACATTGGCCACTAAATTGAAAATTCTATAGATATCATTGACTGTAAAATAGTAAAGAGATTTAAACTGGATACAGAGGTGAATTTAGTGGCATGCCCCATGGGGTCAGACTTTTGAGAAGGCAAAGCCACAACTTTACACATTTTTTTATAATGTTCTCAAGTTGGGTTTTATTTGTGCGGATTAATGATATTTAAAGTATATGCATTGAAAATATTGATAGCTTGTATTATCTCCCCCACAACCAGGTCACTGATTCTCTTTTAGTAAAGTGCCTAATACTTTCTTCAGCGCCATGGGTCGCAACTAACTTTATTCCAGCACTGCATACCAAGAGCTGACTTTAACTATAAGACTAATATTGACTGAAAAGATGGCTATTTTTATTTTCAAACTTTAGCCTTCAAACATTAGGATGAAATATTCCAAAATTAAAGAAAAAAGAAAAATAATTAATATGTGACTTCTATAAAACAATCAATAAAATATAAGACCAAAAATAGTAGCTTGGAAAAAAAATTATTGAAAACTATACATATTTACTGTCTTCCATTACTATACAGAGGCCAGTGGCTCATAGTGAATGTAGATAAAATTACTTTGGAAAACCCTGATCAACATTGACAAATATTGGTAGTAAAAGGGACCCGAGATACTTAAAATAACAAATCTGTAAATATAAGGCTAAAAAATTTTTGAATTTAAAAATATTATATTTGAGAATCCCTGCTAGTGCTACATAAACAGGGCTGAACTAATGAGATTAACCTACTTTTTGCACGTTCACAGATAAAACCTAGCCAAGATGTACAGTTTGTCATTGAGATGGTGTTGTTTATCATAGAGCCACAAGACTGTCCACTGGGTGATGTAGAATTTATAAGCCTTTAAAAGATAATGATGAAAAAAAAACAATATTTAGAATAATGCCACTATAATCTACCGTAATAGGTTACTTCATTTTATATAATTTACTAATAAAAATAAAAATTATATTTGAATTGTTCAACCCTTGCATTTTTACACTATAATATAAATTATTCCATGTACATCAGAAAGGAATTAGACTATCAATTTATAATGAATGCTTTAATAATAGAGGAAATCTTTTTTTTTCTTACAGTATTTAATATTTAAATACAGAATGCAAAATATACATAAACATTGCGGAAATGGTGCACTGTTCTTTCCTTTCGATTATATATCGGCTTTAGCAAAATATATCTGTAAAAAGCATTACCTGTGACAATACAGGTTTTGCAGAATTATCTTAAATGTTCATTTTATTGAATTTAAAATAAATAGAATACATTATCACTATGTAAAAAAGCCCTGAGAAGCCACAGACTTTATAATATCTAATCACAGTAATCTGTGCTGTAAAACCCATCCAACTTGGTTGCAAAGTCTGGCATCATAAATATTAATATTTTGCCGGTTTGTATGTTAGATTCGAAATTAAAATAGCATGTTTTCTCAAAATAAAATTTGGTGAATTATTAGTCCACATCAGAGGCGTAGTGAGGGTGAGAAATGGGGCATTATGCCCCGGGCGCTACTCACAAAGGGGCGACGAATGGTATATTTTACATATAATATTATGTGGGTTTTTTAATGGGGGGGGAGGGGCGCTAAAATGAGATTATGCCCCGGGCCAGTGGCGCAACCAGCAAAAAATGCTGGGGGGGGGGGGGGCTCACGTTATGAAAAAAGAGACAGTTTGACAGTCTTTTTTTGTAACTTTATAGCATTAATTATGTATTGATGATTTGGTCTGGGGGGCTCAAGTCCCCTGCCCACACCCCTGGTTGCGCCACTGCCCCGGGCGCCATTGGAACAGTTATATATATATATATATATATATATATATATATATATATATATATATATATATATATTATTGCATTTTGATGTTTGTTTAGTGCGTTTTTTTACCCTAGATATTGTAAGCAGTCTCCCTGCCAAAAATGCCATTGCAGAAAATATTTGTCAGTGTGAGCGTGTGTGCTATGTTATTCCACCTTTTAAATTTAATGGCAACATTTTCTATTTGAGGGATAGTACATAAATAATTGGACATGGCTACTAAACGGAAAGTTGGTAAAGCGCTCGACTCTCTGGTTCAATCACCGGTGATCCCGAGGTGCCTACATGGCGAAGGCTGGTCTTACAATTAACGGGTCCAGTTAAACGGATGCATGCGAGGCTCC
Source organism: Bulinus truncatus (assembly GCA_021962125.1). Classification (NCBI taxonomy): domain Eukaryota; kingdom Metazoa; phylum Mollusca; class Gastropoda; family Planorbidae; genus Bulinus; species Bulinus truncatus. Next base: position 626,594 of record JAGDYQ010000252.1, read on the forward strand.
TCTTCTAATTATTTTACAATAACAACTGATATATAAATTAATAAAAAAAATTCATATAAATGTAAATTGCGGGGCCCCTGCTAGGCGCGGGGCCCAATTAGGAGCAATCGTCCTAAGGCCGGCCCTGTCCATGGCCATTGCACTATCGGCTATTGCACTAGCACTTAGTGGTTTATAGGGTCTGATGCATTTAATCTTGTTTAATTCTTACAAGGGACTTCTCACACACACACACACACACACACACTATATATATATATATATATATATATATAGAGAGAGAGAGAGAGAGAGAGAGAGAGATAGATAGATATATGCCCTATTACCAGATCACTAGCTTAATCAATCATTACTGCAAACAAAACTGGACTGAGAAACAGGATAATGATGATGTTATTGCAAGAAAATACACACTCTTCTGTAATCTTCATTAGAATAGAACCAATAAATCACACTGGGTAAGGAAATTCTGGAGTAAGAAATATTTTGTTAGACCATGACAATAGTGAAAACAAACGGATCAAATCAGAAGACAAATCGAACATTGTCCTAGTGTTGTCATAGTTGTCCTAGAGTTGTCATAGTTGTCCTAGAGTTGTCATAATTGTACTAGAGTTGTCATAGTTGTCCTAGAGTTGTCATAGTTGTACTAGAGTTGTCATAGTTGTACTAGAGTTATCATAGTAGTGGAACCAGAGCAGGCCATATTAGGGGAACCAGTATCAGGCCATTTTAGTGGAAACAGTACACGACATTTTATTCTTTTTCGAAGCTGTAACCCAAATGCAACGAAAGCATGTCTGCGAGTGCCCATCACGTAGAACTTCGCAAAGCAATGTACTTATGTTCATAAAGGATTCTTCTTTCCTTTTTGATGCGCTACTTCGGCGCGTGGTTGGATGATCAGTCAGGCAGCAAACTGGCGACTTTCTTCAAACTCTTAGTTGTTTTTAAACGAATATTATCTGTCGTTTCTTACCCCTGCACATGGGCGTATTTTGAAAAAAATGTTATATAAGAGGGGAGCATTTGCTCCCCCCCCCCCTACATTTAAAAAAAATGTCATAAAGTTGTTATTTGCCCCCCCCCCTGGAAAATTTGTGCCCCCCCTGGAAAAATTCCTTGCGACGCCCATGCCCCTGCATAACCTTTCCCGTAACCCTTTAGGTACGCGTACCACCGGTTTAGAACCACGGTTTTAGTGGAACTAGTTTAAAGCATTTTAGTATAAATAGTGTCAGGCGTTTTACTGGAACCATTATCAGAGGGTACCTCAGTTGATTCTTGTACATGTTCATTTCCCACCCTACCCCCCACCCCCCCACCCCCGACACACACACACACACCCACCCAATTCAGTTCTGAACATTTGACAGCCCAATCAGTGGCGTACCTTAGCAGGAACGGATTTGGAGAGTGCGGGGGTGGGGCAGTCCTTCACGAGAGGCATTTGCGTCACTTTTGTGTTTTAATGGCACAGAAATGGAGCAGCATATTTAGAGTCTGCCCATGGCGTCACTAACGTTAGTTACAATACTGAGCCCAGTCATATCACTACACTATATGTTGGCTTGTTGGGGAAATTCGAAACTCAGGACAGTCATTCATTCTTTCTGTTCACCACCACCCCTCTTTCTCTCTCTCTCTCTCTCTCTCTCTCTCTCTCTCTCTCTCTCTCTCTCTCTCTCTCTCTCTCTCCCCCTTCTCGCGCATCCCCATCCCCTTTTTCAAGCTAAACCTCAGTAGAAAGTTTTCAGTCTCCAGATTATTAAATTTAGTTCAAAGGGCACTTACTATAAAGTGATCGGCACATGGTACATAAATAGAGCCACGCGTAAAGTCGATTCTTCTTATACCTATCATCTCACCTGCGTTTTGTCTGCCCCCCCCCCTGCTTATTTGTTCTACTTAGTAAAATGTATTACCTGCCCCCCCCCTGCTATTGCCTGACCCCTGTTGTAGAATGCCTGGCCCCTGCTGTAGAATTTTCACGATACGGGGCTGGTCATACCCAGTAATGTAATGGTAAAATAAGAAGTAAGGGAGCGCATAGTGGGAGCAACAAAAAAAGTGGGAGTTGTCGGGACATGAAAAAGTACTGGAGGAACGCGTTCCGGTTCTGAAAAAAGGTAAGGGAACGTCGTTCCGCCGCGTTCCCCTCCCAAAAAGCCACTGGTCATACCCATATCACCAGTGTCACCTACCGACAATGATGGTTCTTTTTCCTTAATCCGGTCATCTTTTAAACTTTGTCAACCAAAAAAATCACTCGATCAATGTCATACATTTGTGTGTATAAGTGGCACAGATAAACAGACAGACAGAATAGACGGACGGGCTGAAGGACAGATTATACAGCTTATACTGACGGGACGACAGATAGACATTTGGGAGGGTGGATGGATAGACTCGCGTACATGAAAGTATTGTTTAGGCTGGATCCGTTCATCAACTTTATTCCTTGGCCTTTATCTACCAGCCCAATCCACCAGGCCATTTTTGGTGGCAGACCTTGAGCACTCCGTTGACTGAGTTCTCTCTGAAGAATTTCCTGAAAAAACAACATTTACCAATTCTTTATAAAACTGGCCAAATTAGAAGTTGTCATTATCAATTATCAGGGTCAGTATCTGCCTATCCACCCCCCCCACACACACAGTGCCGAACCTAGGCCTCTTAGAGATCCCCTGCATTTTGACATTCGACACCAAGACATGAGATAAGGTGCTTAATATTTAATAGGGCCCGGGGGACTTTCAAATTAGGACCCCCCACCCTAGGTACGCCTCTGCCAACACACAAACAAATACATTTTTTTTAAAAATGGCTCTGCAAGAGGTAATATCTCTTCGATGGACTTTTTTTTAACTCAACGTCCTCATTGGTTTTAAAGTCTTTTCTGAGATTTTCCAAGTTAATAAACGTACTAAAAAATAAAACTTCTAATTTTTAAAATATGCATGTTTGTTGAAGAAATGAACGGTAACAAGACACGATAAAAACAAACCGTTTTCTAAGATATACAGGGCCGCCGAGAGGGGGGAGGGGGGAGGGAGGGTCATTGCCAGGGGGCCCGCATCTGTAAGGGGGCATAAAGGGGGCCCGGCAGCCCCGACCATGTCAATTTTTTCACGACTCATTGTTTGTTAAGGGGCCCGCAATGATGTCCTGCCCTGGGGCCCGCGTTGGCTCTCGGTGCCACTGAAGATATATATAAATATATTATTTTGCAATAAATTTTAATCTTATTATACTTAATTAAGTGTGCAACTAACCCCCGTTTAACCCTAATAAAGCTTTTAAAAAAAAGCACTTTTGATTACATTTTAAAGACGCTGCCGATTGAAGAGTTAGAGAGACACATACAATGTAGCACGGTGTGTAAATGCATGCACGCGTGTGTACACAGCTGTTTTGACTTCCTAGCACGCGGCTCGATCTGAAACATGTGGTATTATTGATGCAATGGACGTAGCCCATTTATTAGTGCCTTTCGTCATAGTTAAACACGGTGATATTCCTTAATTGGTTATGAGAATTTTTTTCTTACTCATATTTGTTACAAATAAAAATTAATAAATTGCAAAGTTACTAACTGAATCTGGCATTATCATGATGCGAGAACATGTATGCAAAATTTCAAGAAAATCTTTCGCTAAAAAGTGGCCTCAAAAATCGATTACAATATTTTTTCCAATTAAATACTTTATAATTAAATAAATAAATAAACAGAAGTTTCGAGTACAAAAAACGGTTAGAAAAAGAATGCCGTAATAGCAATATTTTATGTTAGAATTATTCAGTCCAAAGTAATAAATAGCAAAGCACAGTGCTTTTTTTCTAGCGAAAAATGTTTGGGAACTCATTTCACATCTGTTTTTTAACTTATGTCAGAAAATACTATAATAGTCTATAATTGAATTTTCCACTGAACACAAATTTTATTGTAATGGATATTTAAAGAAATAAACGTTTTTATAAGAAAATTAGAGACTCAAAGAGTTTATTTATAATAAAAACCGACCTGACTATATAGTTTATGTGGAAAAATGTATTCTACTGTATTATGATACTGGTACCGTATTAGGCTTTAAAACAACTTCCAGAGTTTTCTCATGTTGTCATCTGACAAATCATCTCGGTTTCTTTTCTTGCTTTGTGAGTCTAGAGCTGAATGTCTGCCTCAAAGCAGCCAAGAGTCTACGTACTTTGTAGGATCAAAATATGTTAGTGGGGGGCCGACCAATCTGATGAATAAAAGTGCCGAGACTGTTTTTGTCATAAGCGAAGCTCTCGTTGGGGTGATTATCAAATTCATTTGTGAGAATCCCCTTTCACACTCGCTCGAAGAAATGGAAATTGTATTAAGAGCATGTATTAGAGGAAGAATTCTTTCAGAATATGTTCTTTCCGTAAGATAATCACGGAATCCAAAAATGATTTCTCTTTCGTTAAGTTGTAGCATGCTGCACAATTTCTCAATTTCCGTTTCACCAAATGTCAACTGCTTGTTCATGTTATCTTCCAATGGCTCTGATCTAGTATGCTAGTCCATTGAGCTAGTTCAACATCCTCATTAGAAAGTAATCTTTTCGCAATTGATTCGCTAAGTTTCTCGTAAAAGACATTTGCATCAATAGGAGGGTCGTTTCTGCTGTTTCTGTTGTGCAGTACAATTCCATTAAACATTAGATGTTCAGCAGCTGCTGTTGCATTCCTGTAGTATGGGCCCGGACTTTGCCTTCGTTCCTCGAACACCTGTACGAGTCTTTTTATTTTTTTATTCGCGGTGTAAAGATTCGTGTTTCGCTGCTGTAAGTCCAAGCTCATTTCAGATAACTCTTGAAGAGCATCACACATCAGGCCAAGATCCATCACAAATTCAGTTGATGCTATTTTCTTCTTCAAACCTTCATATGTACATTTCTCACTGTTGCTTCTTGTGGGATCAGTCATTGCTTCTTCAAAATGATTCACCAGAGCTGCATAATTATTCCACACCGCAAACACTGCACGGAAACTTGACGAAACCCACCGCGTACTTAAAACACGTCCAATTTTCAATAACTCTACTTCAAGTAATTCAGCACATTTTTTGGAGAAGCATGGTATATTACGTATAGCTTATCAAGAAAAGATTTAAATCTATTGATTCCTGAAACGTCCTTTACGGTATCTGCTACTGAAAGTTCAAGTCTGTGATTAGCACAGTGCCAGATTATCACCGATGGAAATTTATCAGTAAGTAGCTTCTTTACTCCACTTCTGCATCCCAACATGACAGATGCACCATCACTTGTAACAGAAACTAAATAGTTCTTTAAGTATTCTTCACCCATTCCGTAATATTTAAGACAGTCTAGTAATGCAGTAAGGATTCCGTTAGCACTGACACTTTGAAGTTCGACTAAGTCCAGAAATAAATTTATTGGTTCTTTCATTCCAGTACCCTCTATACAACTTCGCAAGTATACTATGAGAGTTAATTTTCGACTCAGTGTGGTAGACTCATCGATCATCACTGATATTTTACTTTTTGAATCAACCACTTCTTTGACCAACTTCTGTCTCATTTCAGTGCTTATATGGTTCACAATATTAATGCATGCATTTGTCGAATGTAGAATGCGACCCATGTCAATTCCGTTTAGTTCCTGCAAATCAATTACCATTTCAAAGTTATTAAATGACTGATTTCCTTTCGCAACTTTGTATGCAGTGCGAAAAATTTTAGCCTTCACTGTTTTCTCACGTGTCAATGACTTTAAAACTACGCTTTCAAGCTTCTCCTTTTCTGCTTCTGCTACTATCTTTACAGCAGCTTGAGGTCCAGCAGATTCCTTGTGAAGCAAAATTTTCTTACGGAGTGAATTCCGCTGTTTCTTTTTTTCATCTCCGTAACAAGACACTGTGCCATCAGTCCATTCTTTCGATATTTTCATGCCCATTTTTGCTTCTATGCCAAGTGTTTCGGCAAACTGTACAGCCGAGCTTTTTTCTTCTAACGCACAGCCACTCATATCTTCCGCAGAAGTCTATGTCCAACAACTTGGCAAGTCACTGTCAGAGTCTATGTTTACATCGCCATGATCGCCTACACACGTTTGTTCTGACACTGTCGTTTGAATCGTTTGTATAATATCGACATTATCTTTCGCAACTTCTTGTTTTAATTGTTTGTTTACCGGAGCAGCAGATGGGAAAAAGTGTGAGATTCTTTTCATTTCAACGCTTTTTTTGCTTGTTTAATTATTATAAATTTTCAGACTTTAAAATGACATAGAAAAATTATTTACCAAAGTTTGTACTAAAATCAGCCACTCCGGAAATAGAAATAGGTTCGAATATCTATGGGTTCGAATATATCTCATTATAATATCAAATATGTATTCATGCGCGCTTCTAGCCTGCCGTTTAACTTACTTGATCAACAATATTTTTCCGCTGACAAACTTTTTTTCTATAAAATTTTTAAACAAACATTTTTTATTTTCTATAATATACAATATTTAAAAAATTTAATTTTTTCCTCAAATTTATATAATTTTTATAATATTCAGTTTAAAATTTTATTTCGTATAATTGTTTAATATGTATTCTTGCGTTATAGCCTACCGTATAACCTGCTTGATCTGAAAAACATTTCTGCTTGAAAAAATTATTTTTTTATTACAAATCTGGCCAAAAAAGCTATGGGAACTCAGCTCCCATGAGTTCCCACTGAAAAAAAGCACCGGCAAATCATATACTCTTACACTTTCAAACACAATTTAATGTAAATGAAGCATATTTTTTGTAGATTAAAATGAAATAGTAAATCCATTAAAAATGATTTTTAAAATCATATAAGGACTTTTATTTATGTTTTTCTAAAATGGTTCTGAATATTAACAACTTCTAATTTTCTGATCAATGGTGTTTTTGTGCTGATCTTTTACATATTTACCATCAATTATCAAATAACATAGAATGTCAAGAAAAATGGATTTAACCACTGAAGAGAAAAAAGAAACTTAACTAATCAAGTTAACATTGTTACGTGTACTTACCACTTCGTCCTTGGAGTCTAAAACAGCGAGGTCAGACTCAAAAGCCTTACACCTGTCGACGGACATTTCAAAGTTGTAACGGACCTGATAATCTGTGATGTAATAACATGAAGTACTTCCGGGATAGTCCCACCAGCCATACGGACATAGTGTACAATCAACTGGACACGGAATTAAAAAAAAATTATTTTGACTAATTATTATAACTACTGTGATCGCACAAAAATAAAATGTAAAGTAGCTTCCATTAGCTGCATTGAGAAAACAAAAAAAAAACTAGTTGTTTTGGGGCATACATAAGAATATATGTAACCAATGAACAAAAAAATGGACAATGTTTTTTTTTTCTACAATTGCAACTTATGCGTGTTTTGTGGCGTATGCAGATCGTTAAGTCAACGATGACAGATCTTTGCACCGAATACAGATAATGTTCTGATTATTTATTTCGAAGTCAATAAGGTCCGAGTCTACCACAATCCAGGGCAACTTCCAGGTAATTTTCAAAGCTCTATCATTATTTTAATCATCATCCAATTTTTCTGCCCAGGATGACACTAAACAATAGTCATGCTTCTGGGCCTACACAAATTATTTTAATCATCATCCGATTTTTTAAAACAAATATTGTATCACCTTTAGATTTAGTAAATTTGAATGAAAACGTATTAGCAAACAAAAACATAAACTATTCTAAGTTTATTGGTGTTGAAAAATGAATTTCCTACGCCCTCTCCACCTTTCACAACAATCAGCTATGTATAAATGTCACATTTATGTAATGTATAGAAACTTTTTTTTTTAACATGGGACAATATTAGGGTATTTATCATTACTCTCGTTACCACCACAATGTTTACAGTGTTTGTACACTTAACATACACATATAAACTAACAGACAAAGCAAATGGAATCAAAATATTGAAAAATAAAAGTTCCCTTAGCCCTAAAGGGCAATCGGGGCAGATGAGGTGTAGAATTCATCTGTTTCTATAACCTCGCCATATGGAGGGATTGTGTGGTTAGCCTTTACTTCCCCAACTTAAGCCAGGTGCCCATTTAAAGCTGGGTAGTCTAGTGAGACCACTTTGTACCAAATAACACCCGGAAAAAATTACATTGTTCTCACCGAGGATCGAACCAAGGGCTCTCAGATCGACAGTTGAGTATCTACACCATTAGGCCATCCGCAGCAAATATTAAGCATACAAATAAAAAATTCGTATTCACTTGTATATGTTGCATAATTGTTTAAAATGACAAAAACTTTGTTTTGAAAAATTGGTTTAGAATACCTATTCTAATACCTAATCTTTAAATTGTTGATAATTTTGTTCCGATTTTTCTTTGATTTTTTTAATTTCCAGGCGTTGTTTAATGCTTGCAATAAAACATCCACTATCTATATTGAACTTACTATTATTTTATGTATTCTCTTTATTTAATTAGCTTCAAAAACTTTATTCATTTCGCCATTCTATCATCGTTGTATTATTCTATATTAAAATTAGGCCATTAACTAAATTATGACAAAAAATTAAATAAACAGGCCTAATTTTATATAAAGTTTTGTTTATCAAGTCGATAACATGTTCTTGTTTAATGTTACTTTAATAAAGTCAATTTATTGAATCAATTCAATACTTTAGATTTATTAAGTTAATTCAATACTTTAAATTTATTGAGTTAATTCAATACTCTAAATTTATTGAGTTAATTCAATACTTTAAATTTACTAATAAGTTTACGTTTCTTAAAAAAATAATTGCGCCTTATATTTTTTTTATCGAAATTACACTCATTATTTTTATCTCACTTTCGTCTGCGAACTTCTTTTTATCAATGGAAAGAAGTTAAACTGATAACAGTTATCATACACTTATGACTGATAGCTAGCCAATAATATTGTGTTGGTCGTGTAGCAGAAAACTTGTTTTCTTTTAATGAATTTTATGCATGTAAATATCATATTTCAGCTGCATTATTTATTCATCTGATGTATTAATTATGACCTTTATCTTTTAGTATTTTTTATTTTTTCTTCTGTTTGTTTTTGTTTACTAAATTAGGGACTCGGCAATCCGAGTGAGGTAAATTACCCATAGACAGGGTTAGACCCACAATGAAATCCTGGGAGCTAAAGAACGTTTATTATTTCACAAACTTGTATTTTCATTTTCGTCGAGTTCCAAGCACACCAATGTGTCAAGGACTCTATAACAACTATTAAAAATTGTGAAATATCAGCGCCTATTTATGGGATGTTTACAGAAAAGTTAAATGGATTATTCTTGTGTTTTTTTTTTTGATGTTGTCACAATATGCTATGTCGAAATTCTTCCACTTCATGTGTGCTTCATTTTTATTGAATTTTAAATACTTTTTAATTCTATCACGTGTTATCTTATGCTGTGTTGATATCTTCACTATACGTGTATATGCGCCCTGATACCGTATAGATATCAAATTGATGGGAAAATATGTATGTAGTGTTCAAGCTAATCTTAGTGTGATAACTTGGGACTGTCTCCGTACTGATATCCAAAATAGTAGGGTAAGACATCAAACATTTAAAGACGTCAAAGGGCGGAACCAGATTTTTTTTTATTTAATAATGAGGTTTTCAGTATAATTTTTTTAATCTGGCTTGGTAGCTCAGAAATTACCATATTTTAATCCCAATTCCTATATCACAGAGCACTAGTTCGATGCATTTTACCGTTGCTATGCTACGTATGTTTGTATGTTTCGTAGCAAACCAGGGGCGCAACCAGTATTTTGAAGTTGGTAGGGTCCAAAATATTGGGGAAGATAAAAATTGTTACGTCTGCTCCCAAATTTTGGTAGGGTCGAAAACCAGTGGCTTGATTTTTTGGTAGGGTCCGGACCCGCACGACCCGTACATCGGTTGCGCCCACGTAGCAGACGTATTTTGAAGAGCACTACAGAACTGTCCACGTTGACAGAAATGCAATTTAAAAAAAAAAAGTGAAATCTTTAATTACAAGAACCTCCTAAGATCTAAATCAAACTGAAGATCTAAGCTAAAAACTTGTTTTTAAAAATCTAGATAAATATGGATATATTGCTAACAAGTGCAACAGCATTATACAAGGTTGCCGACCCCTGGTATAGGCCGAAATACCAAAGTCATTAATTCTTTAAACGGTATACCAAAAGTAACAAATGGGACGATACCAACATAAAAAAAGATTGTGGTACGATGTCCAATATTTGTTTAAATATATGATTATGATAATATTCTCGATTCCGATAGGCCTAAATGGTTTTACAGAAAGCTTGGTAAATATGTAGAAACTCAAAATTTACTTCAAAATTATCGATGTAGAAATTGAAAATGTATAAATTAACATTATCAGATTCCGATCTCGATACCCTGGTAATCAGATCGGATAATTATCTAACAATATGAATCTCATTTAATATTTTAAAGATATATGAGCAGTGCCACTTACCTATATGAAGTAATATCCAAAATATTGAGATCACTTTTACATGACGATAAATGAAATGTTCCCGTACAGATGAATAACTTGAGTGGTGCATTGTTTACAGTTATAAGTAAGAGCTGCCTTTGTTGAAAATCAACGAGAAACACTTTAACTAATAAATTTTGGCCATTTCGTTTCTGTGAAAAAGTATAATGCTACTTTTATTGTCACCACAAAAACGTGCAAAATCTTTTAATAATTAATTACAAGATATACCTATAAGCTACTTAGCTTGAGACTATTACAGATTAACATATCACTTGCATTACATTTTAACTTATAAAATTGCTTTTCTTAAATAAAACGACATAATTGAACGCCTACATACTAGGTATTGAACAATGGATGGTTTTTCATCGTTAAATTATCAGCATGTTTTATAATAAATCAACGACACTGTTAAGTACTTAGCTGTAAATTTTACATCAAGTGTTTAGATTGAATCGGATGATTAAGAGAATTCCAGTAAACGGGAAGCCATTGTATGACGCATTATATGAAATTTACGGAAAACATTTTATATTAAAACGAGTTCAACATCAGAGATCGTGTAAGACCATGGTCAGAAGTAACATACCTGTAAAAAAAAAACCTACACAATGTAGTTAATTCTGCCTACGTCTTGAAAAATGTTTTCCACTTCGCTATCATCAACTAAATCACTTTGGCTACTGATATGTATTTATGCTTTTTTTTCACCTTAAAATCTGACTAATCAATTTACATGAATAAATGGTTTAATTGTCTAAAACTGCTGTAGAAAAATGGTCTAAGATGGGAAGAATTGTTTGAGTTAACAGTACAATCAATGTTTAAGGAGAATGAATGTAGTGACCACGTCTAAAAATATGTTCTTCTGGCGAGCTGACCATTGTCAGCAAGTGGTCTCTCAAGAGAAAGAGAATAGGCGAGGTCACTTGCTACTCGTGTAGACCACGGATGCTCATATTTTTAAACTTAACGGGACTTCTGTTAGAAACATATTTTTTTAAAAAAAAAACGTTCTTAGGCTCAACTTATGTTTTATATGATTATGGTGTTCATGAATAGTATTGTCTCTTTCTTTCTTTCTTACAATGGCCTCAAATTCCCTGACTCGCGCACGCGTAGTCAACAGAGCGTAGTTTGGGAACCACTTGTGTAACATAATTATAAACAGGTTCCCATCTAAAATTAGTAACTGGTTGACACAGAAAATGTATTAAGAAAAGTAGCGTTAGTAAATATTTGACATAAATTGAACGTGAAGAGTAGTACTAGCAAATATTTGAGCCGAAATTTGTCGTGGAAAGTAGCGTTTATATAAAAGCTACTGAAATAACACTCCAATAATTACGACGCAGACAATAGTTTTCATCTTAGTTCACCCAGAAGAACTGTTATTTATTTTTTTACTGGCATAGTTAACAGAGGCGTCATTTGAGCTATGAGTTAATGTCATGAAAGGAAATCAAATGACACACAATTCATCATGACCATCAAGTCATAGAGTCTTCTCACAAGTTATTTCCTATGTGCTGTAAAACAAATTGAGTGTTTTCATGATTTTGAGAATAATAAAACAGGCTTTATTTTTGTAATCAGAGGCCACATTTATGGGGGCAAGGTGTAGCCCTTGTGTGTGTGGGGGGGGGGGGTCCTGGGCAAATATAAGTCCGTGCACCCAAGGACAACTTACATTAGGGAAACGTTAACAATCAAGACCCTACTGAATTCGATGTAAATGCTGCCGCTTGCAAATTTGATGGGGGGGGGGCTGTGTTTCCGCTTACGATAGGGACGACCAGTCCCGTAGCATGAAAATTCTACAGCAGGGGCCAGGCATTCTATAGCAGGAGCCAAGCCAATAGCGGGGGGGGGGGGGGGCAGGAAATAAATGTTACTAAGTAGAGCAAACAAGCAGAGGGGGCCAGACAAAACGCGGGGGGGGGGGGCAGGCCCAGCCCGCACGCTACGGGCCAGGGCACGACTCAGATACAATAATCATTGTCTGTTCAAACTATTCCTAAAAGTCTTCAAAACGTAAAACTATGCACACTAGGTCTACATTTCTAAAATAAAATATTACAACAGGCCTCTCGCATTTATATGTTTAATAAATCATCTTCTATTTTATCGTGTCAGTCATATCATCATACAAATCCCCTTTTTTATTAGTTATATCTGATCTGCGTTTTAATTTAATCTCGAATAATGTCACATCATTTCAAAAAAGTACTTTTAAAAAAAATTAAATCATTACTGGTTCGGATTTTCATAATGAAAGCATTATGGTAAAATATCTATACCTAGACTGTTCGTGGAAAAAAAGGTGTTTTTTTTTTTTTTTGGAGTATCAAAAATTACCAACCAACCTTTAATGCTTTTCAGTAAAAATAATGTAACACTTGTCATATACACAAACACGGCTATATCCGTTTTTTTTTATTATTTACAGTTGAGACTATTGGCGTTCATAGTCGTTATACTACACAGCCGTATCCACCATATTGCATGCAAATTCGATTAAACTGATACCAATAATAACACCAGTCTGTAAATCACAGTCAAGAATTATGAGTGCGATTTTTCTTTCTCTAGATAACGTGTTTATACATGTTTTTTTTTTTAGATCAATTTTTTTCAACTAAGAATTAAAAAAAAAATTAATTAATAAAACTGAATGGCGCCACATGATCAATATTATTATGTTATCATATCAAACTATCTTAATCAGCACTTAACTGGTCACGTGGCGTCACGCTCAGCAAACAATTTTCTTTTTTTTAAATCCAAGATAACTTAAAATTGACCTTTCCGATCTTCACACGTGAAGAGTTCAAATATAAGCGATTTGTTTTTATCCGATATCGTATTATGATCAAGAGATGTGCTTGCAGTTAAAATATTGAGCAGGCAGTATAGGCTACAAGAAAGGGGGGGGGGGATGTTGTTCGAGGATATGATTGTAGGAAAAGCGTTATTATTTATTTATTTATTTATAAAGAAATATACGCATGGTGTGCTGACACATTCTTTTTGCAAAGACTATGAAAAATTAGCAAGCCTTAATTAGTGAGACTATATTAGTAAGCTAATATTTGTGGCCCTATATTAGTGGCCTTATAATAGTAGCCCTATATTAGTGATCCTATATTAGTGACCCTATAATAGTGGCCCTATATTAGTGACCCTATATTTGTGAGACTTTATTAGACCCTATATTAGTGGTCCTATATTTGTGGCCCTTTGTTAGTGGCTCTATATTTGTGGCCCTTTATTAGTGGCCCTATATTTGTGAGCCTTTATTACTGGTCCTATATTTGTGGCCCTTTATTAGTGACCATTTATTAGTGGCCCTATATTTGTGAGCCTATATTTGTGAGCCTATATTTGTGAGCCTTTATTAGTGGTCCTATATTAGTGACCCTATATTAGTGGCCCTATATTATTAACGCTATATTAGTAGTCCTATATTTATGAGCTTGCTTATGGTAACGGGTGATTCTGTATGGCTCAATCAAGAAGGTTGAATACATGGAGACGGTGTCTGCTATCAGATGGTACCAAGCGGCTGAATCCAGTGGGCGAAGCCTATCGCCGCTATGTTCGACTCAAAACATTCCACAAGCTTTCATTTCGATACCAGTTTTCTCATTCTAGAAACGACTCCAATGAGCTTTGTATTTTGTCATCACTTTTTTTGTAAAGTCTGCTAAGGCCCAAGTTAATTTCTAGTGGACTAGATATTCTAATGTGTCAATTACAAAGCGCTGTAGTCTATGTAAGCTACTTATACGATCAGCTGATAGAGGCCTATAAAGCTTATATTATACGCTGTATCGAAATTAAGCCAGGGTAAAAATTGTATTTTTACATAATACATAATATTTTGTATTTATACTTTGATGTTTATTGCAAAGCATTTGATCAAACAATGAAAAATGGCTAGCACTAAGCAGCGTAAACTAGCCTAAAAACAATCCTGTCAATATTGCCTTTCGAAGCGTTTCGAAGCAATCAGTAAATCAAACGATAGCAACAAACTATCGATACACAAAGACCCGCTGAGAGAGGGGCATGGGGTCAGGCGAGACAGCCCTGCCCAGGGGCCCGAAATTTCTGTCGATGCATATTTAAAAAGCCAATAAAACCTGTTTTACGACAAGAATCAAACATGAGCCTGCCATTTGGCGATTCACGTAAACCAGCTATGTGTGTCTTCGCATTGCACCGTATCAATATGTATGTACATTGTGAAACGTTGTTGAAATCGTGGGGATATTGTGTTACAGTGTAGTACATTGTGGATTATGTGGTACATTGTGGTGCATTGTGAGACATTGTGGGACATTCTGGTACATTCTGTTTCATTCTCTCAATGCCACCTAATCAATCGATTAAAGCATAGCCAACAGGCAACTTAAATGAACCATTGACGGCAACAATCATAAACTTTAGGCTCTCTTTTTGCCAACGGCATTGTGTCATCATCTAGATGTTTATTGCATATCACAACAGCACTGCTTTACAGCAACAGTATTAAGCACAAACAAATTAACTAATTAGCATTATTATTATAGTGACTAACTGATGAAGCAATATCCCGTTTTCTTGTCGTCGTTGTGTACAACCGTACGCCAAACAAGAGGGCATTTATTACTTTTTAAAAAATTACAACACAGTGTTTTATAACGTTCAAAATAATACAACATACACACTACACGGCTACCAATGTTTTGAGTCGAACATGGCGGCGATAGGCAACGCCCACTGGTTTCAGCCTAGTGACGTCATGCCGCCTCCAGTAATTAAACCTCCTTGGGCTCAATAGACTCAATAGCGTTATTGGGCGTTCTATTGTTCTCTCTTTCTCTCTCAGTTTAATGGTGGGTTGAGACTTTGTGTCTTTCTAGACATAGGGGAACTGCATAAAGGTTTATGGCAAGCATGCTACCTGACTGGTTTACCCTGTGGTCCGTCAGCCCGGGACACTCACAAAGCACATGTTCCACGGTTTCCTCAACATCTCTTTGGAGGCGGCTCAGGGAATCGACATAGAGCCTCAACCTCCCAAACAGGGCTCGATTTTCCGCCGGCTCTGCTTTAGCTAATATATCCCAACCGGGGATGAAACCATAGACATTTATCTCCGGCTCTGCACATTTTTTTTTTCATTCCCGGCGCTGGTTTTTTTTCTTAAATCGAGCACTGCTCCGATCGGACAATGCCCAGTGCGAAACTGGGCAATAAGTGCCCTTTCTACACTCCATGGCCCCCCACCGCGGGTCAGCTTTGGATGGCCGCTCCAAGTGACTTCGGTAATGTCACAACTGATTGCATTAAATCCTGGATAGCCTCCATCATGGCTTCTAGCCGCTCGGGCCATTCTCCAGCCCTTATTATAGCCTAGACAGCAGACATATAATCAGTCAGGATCACTATGATCGTAACAGCTAAAGTTCCAACCCGCAACCGCCCGTCTGTGTGGCGGGGCGCGCTAGAATCAACAGGTTTGTTTAGGGTAAACACAAACATTTTCTCCATTTTCTCAGCAATCACTACACTAAGAAAATTATTCGTTCTGCGGCACAGACTATAGTGTCTATAGTGGTTCTCAAAGTGCGAGTCGCGACCCACTGATAGGTTTCGGTTAAATTTCTGATGATCTATATATTCTTAATTACTTACAACTATATTACCATATCTTGTTACTAAACTAAAAGTCTGTAAACCTGTTCAGTTTAAAGGGACATATCTGACTCATTTTTTTTTATCGTAGAAGCCCATAGCAGGAGGCCGCAAAAACAAACAGTTTTTTATGGTGCGTCGTTAAGCCTAATTGTTGTCAAAGTGTATCATGCATGGATCATAAAAGTTTGAGAAAACCACGGTGTTAGTCTGTACATATACAGTGTTTATATTCATTTTTCGATTGTCGACAGTGGAGACAAGTTTGTTAATTTTTCCCTTTGCCAAAAAAGTGGTACGAAACAGTCTGAATAGCCAAGTCCGTACTTCCGGTAACAGCGGTAATTTCAATTTATTTATGTCAGGCTACGAAGTATGGAACATATATGACCCGACTAATAGAATGTCAACTGACAGCAAAAATGGATATTATGAGTCGTTGGAGGTAATCAAAAACATCAAACATGCTTCACTTAATTTTGTTCGTACTTATCATATTTGACTTTATGAAGTTTTTAGTTAAAAAATTAGAAGCCTACATCATCTGAAACTATTTTGAAATCCAAGTGATTCTGGCAGTGACTCCCGGCAAATACCAAAATATTATATTAGGAGCAAGTAAGGATTGCATTGGTAGTCTAGGCAAGCCAAAAAAAAATTATGATAAAAGTCTATACATGTAAAAAAATTTATAAAATTAGGGTATAATAGTATGAATCACATGAAAAACGATATATGTTACTTTTTAGTTGTTAGTTCACAATCATTACATTGATTATATATTTTTCACCAATGATAATATTTGGTAATTGTAACATTATTCTCAATGAATTGACTCTCTCGCTGTTGACTGGTAAACCAACTTCACTTTCAGAAGTTAATTTTTTTTTAAAGTATTTTTTTAGGTACTTCAGCAAAATTTTATAAATACAAACACCATGAATATGTATATTTGGTATCAAAATAGAGGGAGGGGATGTGAATTTTAGAAAGTATAGACTTATATTATGCACAAATGAGTATGGACAAGTTTAGTGAAAGCTCACTATACTGTCTCCAGGTTCATTTGTACTTTAAAGTTTTTTAAAATCTAGAAGTTTTCTCACCATTGTTACTTCTAGAAAAACATTAGATTTCCTTTTTTCCAGTTTAGCAGGTAACAATTTTTTTTCATAAAGAAATTGCTATCAACAATTTTTGATAAAAAAATTTCATTGGCATAAGTGAAATACTTTCTATGTTATCTTAGCCTCAGGGATGAGGCGTGAGTGTTGCTGGTCATAACTATTAGAGAAAAATGTATTGATGTTTTTATGCTATATACAAAGCACAACCGAACAAAGATTTATATATTTGTATAAAGTATTGGATTAACAACATATACAATTTATATATAACTGATGTTATATATATTTAAACTTGTACTAATTTTATCATGAATGAGTGTGCTAACTACATTCAATAAACACAGTACGATTTTATAGCTATATAAAATTAACATATACTATATTAACATATATTAACTATACAGATCAACAATTCTTACATGCTCTGCAAATATTGCTTTTTCTATCTTGCATAGGCTGCACATAAATAAAGTCTCATATCAGTAATGCAGTTAAATTAACGAGAAATATTCTATGCAATGACCCTCAATCTAGTCATGGCTCTGGCCTTTCAATCATAATTAGATAATACAAATGAAAATTCACAAGCTGTTGAAGCTAAATGTATAGACAAAATAGGATGAATGGGAAGTATGAACTAGTATAGAAGCAAACATTAGTATGGACATGGCGGTTGAAAATACAAACTGAATGAAATTGTAACCCTATCAAAGGCACCATTTTCAAGATAAGCTTTCTTAATGTCATTAAAACAATCTGCTTACAATGAAGAAATGTAGACAAAAAAATTGTAATTTAATGCTATATTTATTTATCTAAAGAGATTGACAGCAACTTTAAAACTAATCCATCATAATTAAGACATATCTTGCTTGAACCACTATTTCCCCTTGGTGGATATAAATCTAAAATACCTTCCCATCCATGGATAATCTATATCAGCCCAATTATTAATAGTAATGCTATTATAATGACCTGTTCTATTTTACTTGTAAGCCATTTGGTATCATACTTACTATTAATGATTGCTAAGTTCAGTATTTTTTAAACAGCCACTTCTTTAAGGCTTTTTTGTTATCATAAAATTGTTTGAAATTGTAACATTTTCTTTTCATTCTAACTTTAGCTCTTTATATATGGACAGCTTGTTTATTAATTTACCTCTAAATCTTTAATTATCAACTATTTAAATCTTAATGTGAAATATTGAAGAGAGCTATTGATTTTAATGCATTTAAAAAAAAGTTTATGAAATGTTAGTAAATAGCTTTGGTCCGTATTTTGGTACTTAGGCATGCATCATGCCAGTTTGTAATATTAAACTGGATAAATGTCTCTTTTGTACTTAATTACTTTATTATTTTTTAAAGAGTAAAATTTATTTGAATAGCCCAAATTTGATTCCATACATATTTTTTTAAAATTAAAAACAGCTAAATTAGTATCAAATTAGTTATGAATAAGATACTAAATTTAAATTATGATCTGTGGATTTTGCATAAACTTAAAAATCTAACATTGTATTTTTAATGTATTTGTTTTGATGAGAATCAAAATATTTTCATTATGCTTTATTTTATTTTTTAAACAGGCTATCAGAACAGAATTATCTATACTTTCAAACAACCCTAAAGCACCTTTTGCATCAGCAAAGTTTCAGAAGTTTTTGTTTGAGAGTATCCATTTTATAAACAGTGAGTATTTTATCATTTGTTTCATTGTATTGTCATTAAAAAGTAAAAATAGTTGTTTTCTTGAAATTCTCTAAGCATAATTGAATATGTTTATAAGCTTCATATGTCAAACAATGAAAAATAAACTAAATAAAATGTTTAAATGTTTTTATTATGCATGGGCCAGACAAAGTAGTTGGGTTCAAAATGGCCATTAGTAAGCATGATATTTCTAAAATATGATAATAAAGGATAGAGAAAGATGTGTTTTTAACTTAATATATATTTGAAAATATAAAGAAAGTAAATCTTTATAATTGGATATGACCCTTATGTATCAAAACAGCATATTTGACTATGTATGTGACATATTTTTTTAAAAAAAAGCTCAACCACTATATTATCTTTTCTACAGCTTCTTCAGGAGATTCTCAGTTAGAAAATTGTGAGGAATGGTTCAATATTCTTTGTCAGGTTCTTGAAGCTCTAATTCACAGAACAAAAGATTGGGATGCTAAACATCTTACTTACCAGATTATACTTACCTACCTCAGTCACCATGCACATCATTTGGTCAAGATAGATGGAGTAAGTGCACATCAGCCTTATAAATAGACCAGTTCGTTAACTCTTTGGGAGGTTTTTTTTTTTTTTTATTCTTATATTTAGCCTTTTATTGTAACCAACAATAAAATATTGTGACAATGTTCGTCTAGTTGATGGGCTTATGACAGTATCTAATTTTTTTCCCCAGATTCCACTAGAATGGTACTTGACATTGGGTTATGCCATCTTAGAATTGCTTGCAGCCTATTCATTAGTTCCTAGTAGTCAGCAAGATTTCATCGCTAAATTGGCTTCCAATGTTTATGGCTTACTGTACAAAGCTGTAAAAGAAATGAAGACAGACTGTGAAACAAATGTAGGAAAAATGTATGAAATGCTCCTTCTGGCATCCACCATTCAGTCTCTAGATGTTACCAATAAAAACAGAGATGGTCTGAAGTCAGCCAAAGAATTCTTGACCAATTTTACACAACAGAACTTGGCAGAAAAATGTCTGCCCTCTGAAGTGACAAAGCTGTTTTTCTTAGCTGTGAACACTTTTACTTTACAGTTGAGGGAAATAGGGTCAGAAAGTAGCATGTGTTACTTTATTGACTTATTCAGGTACAAATGTCTCAAGGTCTAATGTAAACTATAATAATTATGTTATAGTTAGCATATGTAAACTAAAACTGTTTGAAATCTTGTTTGTTTGTTACGTAAATCTTTTTACCAACTATTGAGAAGAAAAAGTTTTTAAACAAATGAAATGTTTAATTTGTTGCAAGTAATTTTAGGACCTCATTAAAGTATGTATTAGGGCATGTTGCTTAGAAGTATTATTCTTTGGCTCAGAAAATATTACTTTTCTTTTGTAATTTTTTTTTTCTTCTAAAGATTAATATCAAGACAGAGTGATCTATGTGAGACATTATTAGCCTGTAATGGTGATATGTACAAAATAAAGGTTCCAAAAATCACTTCCCACTTCTCCTGTGACAGTGTAGATCAATTGATTAAAAAAAATCGTGCAGCTACATTAGAAATTAAAGAAAATCTAGGTCTGAATTGTTTTTAATTGCAAATGTTTTTTGTTTTTTTTAATGTAATCATTTTTGAGAAATTATTTAGAAAACTCAATACTTTACACCCTCACAGAATATAATTGTATCATTTTTGTTAACTTAGTAAACACATTTAAAATTTTATGTGAAAATATTTCTTTAAAATCTTTTTTTTTTTTCTAGTACATGAGGTAGTTCTGTCAGTCTTAAAATTTACTTTCAAACTGGCACCCATCACTGATCTGCAATCAATAAGCTCTTCAAAAAGTGGAAAAAAAATGAAAAATATGGAGAAAGGCACTTTAGACTTAAATGTATGTAACTTTCTATTTATCCCTTTAGTTATGTGATGTTCCTTTTTTTTTTATTATTTCAGCAATGCCATCCCTCATTGTTAATAAGGCATTAGTAACATTATCACCTACAGTTCTTTGATTTGTTAGTGATATAATTCTTCTAATAAAACAGTATAATTTTTTCCTATGTAGTTAATGAAAGATACACAAAACATCTTGGCTAGAAGACAAGAAATTTTATCAGATACTCACAAACCAGTCAGCATTGCCATCAGTGACAGTCTTGTGACCTTGGCTCGTTTAAAAGTTGACCCTAAAGTGCTTTGCTCAGAGGTCCTTCTGGTTTTGTACGAGCTATTGTCACTAAGTGTGGAAATTTTCGTGAGAGATGTGATATCAAGAGCATCAAAAGACAGCCAAGTCACGTTTGTTTCTTTGAGGATTTACAGTTTGGCAGTAGCTGAAAAAACCAGACTGTTGGTCTTGCAGGCTCTTCTACAACACGACATATCAGGTTAGTGCATGTATTTTTTATATAAAAGCGTTGTTTTTTTTTTTTTTAAGTACTTTGAAACTGTAGTGGTATTTTTTTTTTATAACAGTGTGCATCAATGACTTTTTTAAATAATTGTGCTGCGTATAGCTAATCATAGTTTATAGGAGCTATTGCATTGGTCAATACATTACTAACCGATCTTTTTTTTTTTAATTTCCTCCTCTATAATAATAATATTACTTGCTGCAAATGTTTCATCAGTAGTAAACAATGTCCACTTACCCTAATTAGAAGTCCACACCAAATAGTTTTTTCTTAACAGTGCTTCATTCATAATGGCAAACGAAACTATATTGTTTTAGTGTGCAATATCTTTGATGTGTAATTTAGAAATTTGATAGGAATATATTTCACAATCATACTTTCTTTTTATTTTTCCAGATAAAATGTCTTGCCTGGCACAGCTTCAGAAGTCCTCTGTCAATTCACTGTTTAATTTAGTTTTGTTAACAAAAAAGAAAAATCTTTTGGCTTCATTTCCCAACGGTAACACCCAGGTTTTCAGAAGCTTAGGAGAATCAAGTAAGGAGATACATTTATTTTTAAGAAGGAATTTTATTAATGATATGTTTTTACAGACTTTTAAAATAAAAATGCTGTAACTTTTTTTTTTTAAAAACAGTTTCTGCTCTTGGACGTTTTGGGAAACTACTTCGGCTCAGAGAAAAATATTCAGAAGCTATTGAACTTCTTTCTCCATTTTGGCCCATGCCTATTATGGATGACTTGGTCAGAAAATTGAAATATATTTGATTCATGTAACATTTTCTCTTTTTGCTAAAATTTCCAACAAGTTTGTATAACTTTTTTTGATGAACGAGCTTAATGAAATGTTCTAATATTTTTTCACCAGCTTCCTCATATAAGTCATCATGAATCTTTAGCAGAGTGTTACAGACTCACATCTCAGCATAACAAAGTCTATCAAGTTGTAGCAACAGCTGCTAAAATAGATTACAAACTGTTAACAGACTCCTTGGTGAAGACTTTAGTTAGGCTGGCCAAACAAGAAGTGAATCTGTGAGTAGTTTTAGGTTTTGTCACGAGAATGATAAATTTAAGACATACTGGAAACGAAAGAGTAAATATATCTTGAAAGTATGAAGTTTAATAAGAAATATGCTTTTTTATACTTTGCCTCGTATACCTCATAATATCAAACAGCAACAAATTTACGTCTCACTTTTTGTTATTTCAAATTTCCAATCAAAATATTGTTGCGGTTTGATATTCTGAGATATGTCTTGCAAAATATAAAAAAGCTTATTAAAATTATTTGTAGAATTTTTTGTAATTTGTTATTTATTAATCAATTATGTTACTGATAATGAAATACATGTAATCATTGTACATGTGTTAGAAAAAAAAATACAAAAAAATATTGAAGAAACAGATCAAATTAACCCTTTGAGAGAAAGGGAGCAGGTACTGATAGAATGAAAATTATGGTTCATTATTTTAAACAATTTTAGAGCTTTTTTTTCCCATTATGGTTAATTTTGATAAAAAAGGAAAAGGCGTGTGTTTTTACTAGCAACTACAACTTTCAAATTATGAAATAGAATGGGATCAGGTACCTTTTGGTACTGAGACTATTTCCAAAGTTTGTATTGACTTGGTATCTACAATCCTAACGCTTAAAATCATTTCCAATAATTTTTGTACTGAGCAGCTATTGGGACCAAGTCTTTCAAATTGATGATGCCCATTGGGTGGAACTGTATTTTACTTTTGTCTCTTTTTTTTAAAAGTTTTATTTTAACTAAACTGGAATATTTTCCACTTTAGTTTAGCCCATGTATTTTCGTTTATAAGTCGTAATTATATATTTTTTTTTATTATGTGCTTCCCTTCCTATGGTCTACAACAGTCGTTTTTCAAATTAACTGCTGAAATCTTATAGGGACTTCCAACTACTGTCAAACCTCAGCTCATTACAAAGAGGATCTTGTAATCAAAGATTTGCCTAAAGAAATAATGAATACTATGTAATGTTTTTATTCTTTGTCTTTTATACATGAATCAAATCATTATATTGGGTGTCTGTCACTGTTAGCAATAGAATCAATCCTATCTTCTGTGTGCTAATAATAATTTTTTCTTTTGTGTGGCACATGGCACCTACCCAGTGACATTTGCTTTTGCCTTCTATGTAAGAAAATTTGACATAGCATGTGTTAAACAGATTCATTGCATTTTCATTTACATCTCCATAATTTCACTTGAAATGGGGGATTCCTCAGTTGATTTTTCTTTTTGGGGCTTTGTGTAACAGTTACTACAGTCACTAGAGTTTCAAAGCTCTAGTAAACTTTGGCATTACCCATATGTTGACTACACAAGTGAAGCACTCTAAAGTGAGACCAAGCATATGTTAAGCAGACTGTCAATTTAGCAGTTATCACATTAAGCTATGCAGAAAATACATACTACTCGTACATGGCTAGTATATCCAGCTGGAAATTATTTGAAAGAGTATTGCTTGTCTCGACAAGGTCATTGCTAGCATATTAAGACATATGCTTCCAAAAAGTAGCTGTGTCTTGTGAAACACTTATAAACTGAGGTTGAAATATAGTTCATAGGTCACATGATATTCATAGTAATCTTTTATTGGTCTAAATAAATAGTTATCTAAAGCTTTGATTAGATATGATTTCATTTTACACATTAAATGAAATGGGTCTTATTAAAGTATTTTCAAATTATACAACTTTTCTTCCTTTCAGGCCTGTTCTAAAAATCTTTGAAAGTTGTAAAGAGAATGAGGCCACGCATGCAAAAATATTGGGAAAAGTTTTGAGAATGATGTTGCAATGCAGTTACAGGTTAAAAATGCTCCTTTTTTTTATATTTTGTCTTCTAATTTTAGCATTTCTAATTAACAGTGGGTAATCTATTTCATTTAATAAAAGCTTAAATTAATTAATAATTCGATAACTTTGATTTTATTTCTTTATTAGTAATAAATGAATGTGATATACATGTATATTTATGTGTGTGTGTATATAGCAGAAATATATATATATGTGTATATATATATACATGTATATCAGAAATAAAGGTGAATTTTTTCATATGCTATACTAGTGTGAAAAATACATTAAAAAGAGTAAATTGAACTGGTACATATTAAATTGTTGATTTCTTCAAAGTATCCTTTTGTTATTTGTGTGTTATTGTTTTGTTTTTTCAGTTCCAGCCTACACAAAATTACAATTAAAGTTCTTGAATGCTTAACCTGTCATCCAGGTTTAGCAGCTAGTGATAAAGCCATGTACTCTACCTACTTGGCAGATATCAGATGGTATTCTAGTCATGAGTCTACAGAAAAGAAAATGGCACCTGGGTAAAAAAAAAAAAATTCATCGTATTAAAAAACGAAGCATAGTAGTTTACACTTGTGAACAAAATAAAAGTTCAATGGTCTACATGTTCATTTTTTATTGGTTCAGATACGTTATTAATATTATATCTTTTTATGATTCAGAGATTTGCTTGAGATGTTGAAAGAAAGTAGTTCAGTGTTAACGTCACAGTCAGGCCACACATATGATGATGTTTTAGCACAATCAGCTTTTCTCTACTGGGAGACTCTTCACAGATTGACATGTTTAGTAAAAGTGAGTCATAAAGGTCTCACTGATCTGAACGTAATTTTGCTTCTGGCATAACATACTATCACATTATAAATACCTTGTAGATGTATTCCTCATTAGAGTAACACTAATACTGCAATGAATAACAGCAAGTCATTTAATAGTACAGTAACTCTGCTATGGTATATCCTAAAACACAACCTCACTATATTAATGCACCACCATGACTCCCTCGCTCACATCTCATGTCCACTAATTCACTTCACATGCACACAAAAACACATCCACGCATGTGTTCCTGGATCACATTCTCTCACCAGCAGACTAAGAATGTATATTTTACTGAGAAATTTAAAAGCCCTCTTTATATACAAAAGTGTTCAACCCAAATATTTTTCTTTTTCTGATTATTAAGGAATCTGTTTTGTGAATGCAAGTGGCTAAAAACTTGCAAATAATTTTTGAAAAGACAACTTATGTTTAGTTTTTATATCCAATATTAAATTTTAATCAATTGAAGTAAACAATTTTTAAAAAAGTGATTGATTAGAGATGATCACATGAGACAGATATGAAATAGGAATGATTGCACTGATTATTTTGTAAGATATTTACATTGTAGTATAAATTTGTTTTGACTCACCAGGCTAACTTAACAGAAGAGCCAGCTGACACAGACTCACCAGATTGTACCCTTCCAGTTAGCATGCCACTGAATTCATCAAAACTAACAAACTCTTTAGATCTGCACACACCTATGGAAGCTGTTGGCACACCCAAAAGGCCCCAGACAGACAGTAAAATATTCCAATCACCAGTGTCAAGAAAAAAAATCAAGCAGGTGAAAGAGGTACAGAGAGAACAGTTTGCCCCTCCTTGTCAGGTCTGTACAGCATATAGTTTCCATATGATCAATTTATGTGCTTAATTCATACAGTTATTCATTGCGAATAGAATAAAATAATACACTGATAATCCCCTAATCTGATCTTAATCTGTTCCTTGAAGTCATAGAATATATAGAATATATACACAATTTTGAATCAAATGTGGAATATTTCAGTGGCAGTGCACAGTTGGCATCATCTTAGAGAAATAGACTTATCACAGTTAATACTAGAAACTCTCCATCAGACATACATGTAGACATAAACCCAATCTCTGTGACTTTGTCTACAGGTTGACAGTGAAATGCTGATGACAAAAGTGAAGGACTGCCTGGCTGTGTGGGTGAAATGGTTCACCATACATCAGGATGACTTCTTGCACTGGGAAGATGGCAGTTTCAGGGCTGCAAGAAGTTTGTCATTTCTAAACAAAGTAGCTGAAGTGGCTAGAGTCAATCATAATGTTAGTCTTTTATTTTTTTTAAAGAAAATATGTAATAAAATATAGGTGGGTAAATTATTGTAAAATGTACATAGGAAAAAGAAACAAAACTCTGTAGTATACATTTGATATCAATTGTCTATTAAAAAAACAACTAATTGTTGCATTTAATTGTTTTTCTATTAATAAGTATTTTTCTAGTTAATTATTCTGTCATTTCAGATAGATTTTCATGTTATATATTTCATTTTCAATTATTATAGATTGTTGTAGCTTTGCAAGCTGTTAGCTATGCCAAAAATTTGGCCAGCAAAATGAAAGACACAGAAGCTGTCCAGCGGTTTACATCTAAATTACTTTCATTGATGTCACAACTTGGCGTCGGATACAATGATGGCAGCAGTCTGATTGATAGCAGTGAGAAAGACCTGTTTGCTGAAGAAGATACTTTCTTATCATCCTTGGGTCTAAGTCAAGATATGCACGTCTTAGATCTTGTCTGTGTGGCTGACTACTACTTGAGAATTGGGGAGGTAAAGAGTTGGCTAATGGGAATTTTAGTAACAATGTAAATAGCTTGAGGAAAACAAAAACATATACTTGTATAAGGCTTAATTATTTTACATGGTTTTCTATGCATCCGGCATTGGTACTGGTTGGTGGCATGGGCCAGATCATTGTGGGGCTTGTTCAGGGTTAGAACACCATGGAGACACCAGCTCTGATGGTGATATTTACAAAATAAATGTTTCATTAGTAGGGAGACATTAATGTTAAACAGTTTTTTTCCTCTGCATGAGAAAATCATTTCTTCCTATAGAATGGTCACTTCAGTTATTTTTTTTTTACCTCTGCAGATCAACAGGTTTATTCAAGTGTGTGATGTTGTCTTACAAATCATTGACAAATGCAGGGATAAAGGTCCTTTAACAGCCAGCACAAGTACTGCACTAGCTATCATCAAGAGGCTGTTGGCTGAGTTCTACAGCTCACCACAAGTGAAAGAACACTCCCATAATTTTGGTACAATACTTGTATAAATTAAGAATACATTTACAAAACAGCTGATATTTCTTTTTATGCTTTATTTAAACATAATAATAAGTTGCATTTATATTGCAGAAACTTAAGCGAAATCTGCCCTAAGTAATTTAACATGATCAATACTTCTATTGTTTAATATTAAAAGCTACACATTTTGTATTCCTTTAAATTTTCTTATTTTATCTAACTCATTTTTTTTTTTTTTAATTATTAAACTATTTTTTATCAGCATAAGGACTCAGATATTTGTTTTATGACACTGAGATGTTTTCTTCATGACACTATATTTCAGATGAAACATTTGAGGCTTATCCCACCATTCAATTTGGAGACTCAGTAAAATACATTTCCAGCGTTGCTATGTTTTACTTGGGGAAAGATTACAAAAATGTTGAAACTAGAGGTGAACTTTTTTTTACCATATTTTTATGAATAAAAGAATTCTAACACATCTACATTTCAAATAATTCTCAAAAGATACATTAAAATCACAATACTTTCTTAGTGTACTATTTTAAAAGAATGAATAACCTCTAAAAGTTATCTTTAATCTGCAACATGACATTGTTCTGTCCTGATTTTTTTAAGTATAGCTACAGTATTACAATTTTTTATTTAGTTTTACTATATCACAGACACAAATATATATTTTCTACTGCTACAATCCAGTTGAAAATTTTAAACTGACTTAAATTTTCCTAAAAACTGTTTCTCATAAATCTAAATAAAAATTCAATAACTTGTACCATAATAGCTTGATATTTCATGGGGCAGATCTGTGTGAAGAGTCCTGGAATGTGATTCATGAATATCTTTGTACCCTGAAGTTAGTAGGAGAGCAGTTCTTGTATATTGGAAATATGAAGTATGCCAGAACTCACTTTACTGAAGGACTGAGAATGTCAAAGTCCTGTTTGTTAGTAACCTGGTGAGTCTTAGTCAATGTTAAGACAAATAAAATACAATTAATTAGAGCGTTACTTACATTTAAACACCATCACAGTTGACTCAAAATTAAACACTATCACGGTAGATTTAAAAATTAAACAACATCGCTGTTCACTTAAAAGTAAGCACTATGGAAGAATAGTCTACAAAGTAAAAAATATCAGCAGCACCTAAAATACTAACATGCTGGGGCCAATATTTACAGCTTGATGAAAGATGTTATTATTTCCAGGAGTGCATTGTTTTTGTCCAGACTGACCCAGGTTTCTTTGAATTACTATGATACAACCAAGGAGGCTGAAAACTACTTAAAAGTTTGTTTGTTTGTTTTTCTTTCATCTCATTTTAATTTTAAAGTAACAACATGAATTTTTTTTACTAGAGATAGGAGGGATTTAAATACATGTATATTCTCAATAACACTTTTGAGTCTTTTTAAATGTATCTAAAGTATATCAATTTAAATTGTGGGATTTGCACATAATAAAATTCACACTGCTGCTTAAAGACATGTATGTGTCTGGCAGCTCATGTAAGATTGATTAAAAGATAACCAAAACTTAAAATTCTTTAATGGGAACATTTTGTAATGACAAAGAAGGGCTCATTTCTCCCAAACCCTCATTTCCTATATATGTATTTGTTTTTTTTAAACTTGATCAATTTCCAGGTTATAAATTCAGTATAAACTATCTCATATATTTAAAGCTAATTCTTACATTTTACTGAACGTCAGACATTATATCAGAAACTTCTTAAATGTATGAATTTTTAAAATGCTCACGTAAACCGCTCTTATTTATGTGGATTAGCTTTGATGAGGAATTATAGGGAATATGAATAATAAAAAAATGTATCTGTTTAATATTACTTAAATGTTTTTGATTTATCAACTTTCTCAAAAAAAAATTTTTCTCATTATGCAGTTGTGATATTTTGAGTTTCTGACCTATTTGACTCATTACAACTCATTAGATTACAACTTTCTTATCTCTAAATGTGTACTAATAACAATCATGGTGGGGATTTTTTCTAGCAAGCTCTGAATTTAATAGAGAGCCATTGTACTACTACACCATGTACAGACCATAACTTACTAGCCCATTTTAAGAGTTTGATGCTGAATAATGAATTGTTTGTGTGCCACGGTGGGAAAGATGAAAAATTAAAAGCCTGCTCTTCCTGTAATTCAATTTATAAAGATTGTAAGTTATTTGTTGGTTGTTCTGTTTTTTTTTATGTGTTTTAATTCTGATAATTAGTTGTTTATAAAAATTACCTGCAACATGATTTTTTTATTTCTGAAAGAAACTTAGTAAATATGATGTAATATTAATTATTTGGATATACATGTATTCTGCGACACATATCGATTATCAACAGAATTAGTAAAATTGGTCATGCTTATCTGTTTATAACAAAATATTTTGGACTTAATTATTCTGAGTCCCCCTTCCACATTTTCCCTATTTTTTATTTTTTTGCATAAAAAAAAGACTTTATTAGTTACATCAAAAAATAAGAACCAATATTTATGAGATGTATATCTAACTCTATGCAAAGTTTCCAACTCTTCAGTATAAAGTTTTTCACTTGAATGTTATCAAATTGGCCTTCTTTTAAAATATTTTCTGTCCTGTTTATTTCCTCCATTTCCTTATGCCATGCTCAATATTTTTTAATGAAATTGCATTATTGTTCTTTTATCATAAAAATGTAATAAAATCAGAATTGCATACTGTTTTGAGTATATCCTTGTATTGAGTGTCATACGCTAGATGTTATTCCTTACTATATCCTTGTATTGAGTGTCATATGCCAGATGTTATTCCCTACTTCAATAAATTCTCTTCTTTTTTTTTTTTTTAACATAAGTGGAGCAAAGGCGCCAGAATCTTCTTTCTAGCAGTGATGCATCATTTACCAATCCTGCTACTGCAAGTGCTAGTGAGGAAAAATATGGCTTAACTTTATCATGTTACTCAGAGCAATGCAGTTGTTGTTTCCAATCTCCATTGGCTCAGATAATTACAGAATTGATGTGGCACCAAGCTGATGTAAGTTTTTCATGACTTTAAAAAAAAAAATTGTTAATCGTTGAGTTTGTATCAGATGTGATAGACAATATTTCCTGACCAGCTTTTGATAGACATTTTATATTCTTATTTGTATGAATTAATTCAATGCTGATATTTTTATACTGCTGTATATTCTTATTTGTATTAATTAATTCAATGCTGATATTTTTATACTACTGTATATTCTTTGTTCAGATTTATAAAAGAAATGAAGGCCCAGTCATCTCAGTTCTGAACTCTCTCAACACTGCAAATTGCTCTGCGCAGATGATCAAAAATTCCTCATTCAGAGAAACTGTCAGGAAATTGTTTTCTGAATGTGGCTTGACAATCAGTGTCGGTGATAGTCCCATGAACACAAACTATGAATGGGTTTTAGAAACTTTAACCAGACTTGCAGAGGTTTTGTTTCACTGGGTTTACGCTGGTGATACTTCTGAAAACATCTCAGTTGATAGTGTGCAGCATTTCTTGGACTATATCATCCAGTCTGGCAAGTTATTCCTAAACACAAACAAGTCCAACATTCTCTTGGCTGCTGCCCAGCTGCTAAGAATTCATTTACAATACCTCTCCTCTCTTCAGCACACTCCTGATGAGGGGGGAACAGAACATTTGGGAGAATGTGTGCCGGATGAAAAAATTATTGAGCTGGAGGTGGCTGAAGTCAAGAGCTTTAAGTCTTATTGGGATTCAAAAAAAACTTTAGACTTTGTCTCATCATTAGAGTCGGCCAGCAGTGAGAGATCTAGTCATTCAGAAAAAATTATTTCTGAAGCCAGTCCCAGAGCAGTCTCGGGCAGTGGTACAAAAACAATCCATTCAACTCCTTTTCTCAGTCCTCTGCCCTCTTCATCTGTTTTCCAGACTGAGAAACGAGCCGCCTCTAGAAAAACATATACAAAATCACTTTACATTTTTGATGACTCTCAGCAGAGCTCTGTTTCTTCTTGTAAAAATGTCAAGAAATCAACTGAAAGTGTCGGCAGAATACACAATCGGAGAACAAAGACAGTACCTGATGCTCAGGGCACCTGTGCCATTATTGATATTAATGAAATGTCTGTAGATCTACAAAATATGCACATTTCTATCAATTCAGATAGGCAGAGTAAAGAATCAAAGACATTAGAGTTAGGTACATATTCGAATAGGAAAAGACAATCTCCTGTTGCCAGCAGAAGTTCACTGGAAAGTGCCAGTGACACCTCGTTAAAATCTGTAAAAGATGAGCACATCCCTGTTTTAACTGAAGTAACTGCTGCTAAAAAATCCAGAACTGGTAAGATAACAAGACAGAAAGCTGTAAACTTGACAGCTGACGCTGGTGTTGTTAGTGAACAATCTGGGAAAACTACTAAAAAAAATAGTATGACGATTCAGGAGAATTCTGAAGTGGAAGAAGTCACTGGTAAAATTATTAGAAGGCGCAGGAAAATAATCACAGATCATGATTTGGAGATTGACAAGAAATTTGCTCCTGAGGTAGTTCTTCAGGAGATTGATAATATGGCAAACCAGATTGCACCAAATAAGGTCCAGAGAGAGGCGAGAACTCGAAGAGAGAATAAATGTGCCATTCCAAAGGGAAAGGAAAATGTAGAAGTCACTGCACCCAAAAGAATCGGAAGAAAGAAAATGACTAAAATTGAATTACCAACTGGTGTTGATTCGCTTGAATTGGAGAGAAGCTCTGTTTATCTAACTAGATCACCCCAACCATTGAACACTAGTCCATTCATCAAAATTATTTCAAGTCCACCCATTTGTCATGAAGAGATAGAAAGATTTCAGCCTCTTGAAGATTCATGTGATGGCTTGTTGAATGTTGGTCAGTGTGTTTCTCCATTAATGCAGGCTAGATCAGAGGATTGGCCAGTCAAACATGTTCAGACCTACTTCTCCCCCATTGAAATTCCTCGTGGTAGAAAAAAATGCCAGATGCTAAAAGATAACAATGCCACAGTTTCATCAAAAGCCAAGAGAGGGGCCAAGAAAGAGGCAGAAAATATACCAGAAAAAAGTCACCCTGTTGGACTTGGTTGTAAGTTTTAAAAAATTTATTACAGATACTGTATATATGTAACTTTTTTTAATGCTTTTATTTTAATTTGCTCTGTCTAGCTAATCTGTGTTTTGGAAAATTTCAATTAAATTATCAGTAGCTTCTCAAAGCCCAAATCAGATTGAAATTTTGAACTTGAATTCTCTGATCCCTAAAGTCTATTAATTATTTCTAATTTAAATTTAGGTTTTCCACCCTTATCAATAAGTTCATTAACTATACTTTTCTAAGTCGTTGAAAAATTACTTGGATAGTTTGAACGTAGCCCACTGTTCATGACTAGGGACTTGCAATAAATCATTTTTTTTAGTTAACATTTTATCCACCAAATTACTTGTGAACCAGTTAACCGAGCTTGATGAAGACTGCTCTGCCACAGTTGAAACAGTTATTTGGTACCGGCAGCAAGTGGCAAGATAGATTTCTTGATACATAATGGGTTTTGTTTTGTTGTTTGATTGAGAGAGGGAAGATAATTTCTCCACAAGTTTAGACCAGTTAAAGCTTTAAAAATCTGATTTTTAAAAAAACAGGTGTCGAATACTTAAAAATTCTCTGCAAAACTGATTATCCCTAACTGTGATGTCTGAAAGTAATTATCATTAGACCATATTCATTAACATACTGCAACTAATAAGCCATATTGGCGTTCACACTTTAGTTCAGTCAATACAATTTCTATCAAAATTTGATGATGAATGCATCATTTTGTAAATTTTAAATGCATTTAAAAAAAAAAACATAGTTATTAAAAAGTTTCTATATTTTTTTTTTCTAATTTTATTAAATCACTGGACAAATCTTTTCTAAAACAATCAAATAAATTTTATATACAACAGATTGAAGACAAATGTAAAGGATTTTTATCATTTTGTTTAATGTATGTTTTTTTTTAATACCTGTGTCTGTCTTATTTCTCAAGATGAGCCATTGATAGGTGCATTAGAGACATCACTGAAGAAGACTCAACATTTCCCTCAGTCCTTCATGTACAGTCAGATTTCTAGATGTTTAGCTGCTGAAGAATACAATAACCATGCTTCTATTGAAAGTAAGTCTATTGTTAGTTTCATCGTCATTAAATCACCATTTTTATGCACTTTTCTTTGTCAGTTAAGTTAAATTGCTATATGTACCTGTATGCTTAGATAATTACCTTATTGGGCAATGGTTGCTAATTTTTACTAAGACATCATCAACAATTTTTGGGTAAAGTTTTTTCAGTTCATCTGATTCTTCTGTATTATTGTACTTTTGTAGTTTTTTTTCTTGGTTGGCAAGTGTAAGCAAAAAATTATTTTTTTTATAGAATAATTAAAAACTTTACTAAAATAGTTTTTTTTTATTTTGAGCAGTTAGGTCAAAAACTAAATGTGATGAGGTAGATGAAAGGAAAATTGCTGCTCACCTGACAGACTCTATGCATGTTACTTTCCAACATTTAATGATCAGAAATTTGGGCTCCAAACTAAGGTAAAATTTTGTTGACTTACTGCCATATTTGTTTTTGATTTCTAAATTAAGAATTAAATTAAAATTTTGTTCAATTATTTTTAAAAACATTGGATTCAGTTTGGCAAGATTGTTTGTGGGTAAAGTTTATTATTCATGCAATTTTTATTTTAATGACATTTTATCCTTGTTTAGGAAATGTAAAAAATCTAAAGTGAAAGGTGAGAAAGAGGAACCCAGTGACTGGAGCAATCTGCAGGGTGATGAGCTCACTTCTGAGGTCTCGGCCATGTCTGAGGCACTAAACAAATTGAAGCACAACGGTGAAGCAGAAATGTTGAACAGCAGATTGTCTAACATTCCAGAAGGTATGTATATACCAAAACTGAAGCACAACGGTGAAGCAGAAATGTTGAACAGCAGATTGTCTAACATTCCAGAAGGTATGTATATACCAAAACTGAAGCACAACGGTGGAGCAGAAATGTTGAACAGCTGATTGTCTAACATTCCAGAAGGTATGTATATACCAAAACTGAAGCACAACGGTGGAGCAGAAATGTTGAACAGCAGATTGTCTAACATTCCAGAAGGTATGTATATACCAAAACTGAAGCACAACAGTGGAGCAGAAATGTTGAACAGCGGATTGTCTAACATTCCAGAAGGTATGTAGATACCAAAACTGGACAAATGCAACACTTTGTGCTTTGTTTGTCTCCCATTAAAATATAAAATTGTGTTAATTAATTTTCTTTGTGTTCAGCCTCTTTACATAGATAGTCGAAACTGATTTTTAGATTAGTTTCCCATGGAACTTGTGTGTGTTTTTTTCAAAGAACTCATTATAATAATGTAGATACTAAATTTATAAATGTATCTTTAAAAAGTTATGAGATTGTACAAAGTCAATAACAAAAATAAAGTTATCATATTATTAAAGTACTTTGAATACAATTTAAAATGGTACAGTGCTTTTTTTTGTGCCGGTACGCACCGGCACGGCGTACCGGCACCTTTTTCAATGTGGGGGAAAAATTATTACTTTTCTTGTATTTTAAGAGGATTTAAGTTGGTTAATTATAAAATAAAATTGTTTTAGACATTTAGTATATTTGCAGTATTGATTTAGCTTGCATCGAGGTGCGAACTTGTAGTTAAAAGTTAGGCAATCCATCACTGAGTATTGGCACCTATTTTTTTTTACCAAAAAAGCACTGAAATGGTATATATCATTTTTTAATTACAACAGTCTGAGTATTGCAAAAATGACTTGTCAAGTGCAGTAAGCTGTTTTTATTACGTCAGTTTGGACGACCTACTTTATAGTAAATTTTACTTTATGAAAAACTAGAACATGGCTCTCAATAACCTCATGCTTGCCACTCTTTTAAATAGATCACTTTATTACTTAGTGGTAAATTGTGTTATTCTTTGTTGCCTTTTTTCAACAGACTGGACTGTAGTTCAGTTGACTGTTGTGAATTATGATCCATTGAACCCTGGGAGAGGTCAGCTGTTTGTGACCAGAATGACATCTGATCAGAGTCCCATCACACTAGAGATTCCCTCAGACAGATGGCCAACTGTAAGCACTGTGTAACCTTGGAATTAGTATGTTTGAGTTTTTTTTTTTTAACTACTTCCTGTTGACCAAGATATATTTTAAATTCTTTCAGTTGATGAGAGCAGTTAGAGTTTACGAATCTGCCATTGTCCATGATGACAAATTGACACCAGAACAATACTGGACCTACAGGTACAAGAAAGATGCTGATATGCAGGTGAGCTGCAATGTTGATCAACACTTGAAATTTTTGTAGTTTTCTTTCTTTCTATATATATTAGAGCTGCTGATATATGCCATTAACTGCTATTTACGCTATTAAATTTGTTAACGCTAACACCTATATGCTGTTATTTCTGAGATGCTTGAAAATCAGTTAATAACCCAATTCTATAAACAGATATAGGTCAGAAAAGATTTTACAAAAAAAGCAAGAAAAAATACCAGAATGCAGGAACTGTTTTACATAAATTCACAGCAGCTATATGACGTTGAAACAATAGCATTGTCATTTCTTAATTCTAATTTATGACCCTGGATGATATAATTAGTGAACATCTGCAGATGATGCAACTATTTTGATTGATAGGAGCCATGAGTTTGAAATAATGGAACTTCCTATCAACTTTTTTTGGGACAGGGAGTATGGTGGTTGGGTGAGCCATAAGTAACATCATCTTTGTGGGGAGAGAGAGGCTCGAAGTGTTTAAAAAAAATGTGACCGGGTGGGGAAAAGGAGTAAAAATCCAGAAAAAAACATGTCAATAATAAATGAGCGACTACATTTTGACCTTACTCTTATTTTAATAAGGATATAAGAGATAGAAATGCAGTGTTTCTTTTTTTTTTCGGGGTGGGGGGGGGGTATGGTAGTGGAGGGTAAGGTAAGCAAGATTTATGTGGGTGCGTAGTGTTACAGGGATGAAGGGGGAGAGGGGTAGCCGTGGGTCATAAGTTTTGAACCTACTCTCCTGGAAAAACACAAGTTTGGCATTGTTTCTGATGAAAACAACTTGCATCACTTGATTTGATTGATTCATGTCAATAAACTGGTCTGAAGTACTAATTCAATAGACACATATGCTAATGCTTAACAGATCTGTTACAATTAATTATAACTTTTTCGTAAATTAAACAGACTTGTTTATTATGCCATTGCTATGATTGAATACAATGACAAATTATTTTGAATACAAATAAATGTATTATATTTGGGCCGATTAAAATGTGCATTAATTTTCAATAAAATTTTAAATTATGTTTTAATTTTTTTTTTTTAACTGATCAGCAGCTCTAATATATACATTAATATATATAAATATATAATTTAAAGAGTGAATAACTGAGAATCCCGGGTTATTCCTTTTCAGAACGTTGTGTATTATCTCCAAGAAGTTGTTTTGGCTGGTCATAAGTGGCTGATGAGAGGCCGAGCTGATTTAAAGAAATACAAGTCTGTTGGAAAACTTTTGGACAAGGCAGCCAGCTCTATTGCTGACACAGTGGACCGACAGCATGGCTACAAACTGGATCAAAACACCTTGAGGGTCAGGTTTAAAACTAAAGGAGATTTTTTTTTAGGTCAAAGATTTGTATTATCAAGCTCACGCATTTAAACTGTTGACTGGTGTATATAAAGAAATAATTCTGTGTTTTATAGGTGATTCTTGAAGTTCTGCTGTGTTCTCATGAACAAGACATTGAGTCACTGATACAGTCCGTTTGGCCTAAAGACGTTGCTCAATCCATAGTGGAGGCAACTTTAGCGCTGCAATCAGAAGTTGTAAATATTTGCGGCCAGAAAGTTCAAGTAATCAGAGGGCCTGTTATTCTCATACTAGACAAGGTAAACGATAACCCTCCTAATTCTATACAATTGTGTCATATAAATTGTGCATCTGTATAAGGAGGGACAAATTGTCCTGTGTTGAAGTGCGCTTAGCTGTTGACCTGAGAGTCCTGAGTTTGATTCTCAGTAAGAGCCAATGGAAATTTCCCAGGTTTTAATGAAAGTGTCGTCCCCCCCTCCTAATTACCTGGCTTTAGTTGGGGGATTAAAGATGGCTGGTTGTGCTAACCACAAAACCCTTTTATTATATCCCATGTTTATATAAATTCTACACTTCATCTGCCCCAATGATCCTCCTGGGCTAAGGGAACTTGACTTATACATGCTTGTATAAAATACATTAAAAGACTTTTACAAACCACATAAGCTTTTCAATTTCCTTAGTACTTTTCCAGCAAAAAACAGGCGTGTGATAGCTTATTTATGACGTAGTTCACTTTCCAGCCACCAATTCAATTTTTTAGGAACACATATGTAGAATCCATGTTTGATTTTCCTTTATAAATATACCCCATTTCATTTTAGCAGCATTGCTCTGTTGTACTTAGTTAAATTCCTCATTTTACTGCAGACTTTGAACAAGTTGCCTTGGGAAAGTATGCCAGATTTTCTTCATGACACCATTACTAGGGTGCCGTCACTACGCAGTCTTTTGGCTTTGTTGAGTCTACACAGACAAAAGATGAACTCTGGCTTCCAGCAGGGAGTAAATCGAGACAGTGTGGTAGCAGTCATAGACCCAGAGACAAATCTCATCAACGCCGTTAATGTTCTGCTGCCCCAATTACAACAGTAATTTTTTTAATGCTTTTTTTATTGTCTATTTTTCTTTTTAAAAAAAAAAACTCTTATACATAACATCAGCAGACGGTATTCAGAATGTGACAAATTTTTTTAAAATTTAATTTCAGATACAAAGGCTGGACTTGTTTGACACAGAAAGCACCAACAGTTTCTGACCTAAAGAAATTTTTGACTGACTATTCGCTCTATCTGTAAGATATTTCATTTTGAAAAAAAATTGGTATTAATAGATGATTGTTTTTAGCCACATGTAAATAGGCTGTTATTTAACTCCCTTTGAATGTTACCTAAATGATTTATGACACTGGCAGGACAGGTTCAGCATTCTGAAAAAAAAATACTTGCATTCTATTCCACAGGTACAGCGGCCATGGATGGGGTAATCAGTTCGTTGGTGGAGATGACCTTCAGATGTTTCATGCTAAAGCTGTAGCTGTTTTGATGGGATGTCACAGTGGGAAACTAGATTACAAACCTAGAGTTGACGGTGACGGGGGACCTTTGTACTTCCTGTTAGCTGGCTGGTAAGTCCTGTTGTTTTGCTTCTTCATTTGTGGAGTTAACACCCTTTGTTGGGCAGGACAGCAACAAAAAATGCTCACCAAATATCCTCGGTATGTCTGGCCAGACTAATAATCTGATGGCATCTGACTTTTCTTAATATATGTATTACACGCTGAATCTGACTTTTCTTAATACATGTATTACACGCTGAATCTGACTTTTCTTAATACATGTATTACACGCTGAATCTGACTTTTCTTAATACATGTATTATACGCTGATATATTTTTTTCTCTCAATCTTGTTTTTGTTTTTGTTTTTTTTATGTTAAGTTAAAAAAGAAAATAGAAGGGATCCATGAACACTCAAGTGGTAATTGTTGATAGTTACACTTGTTGCTTTATATTCTGGACCGAATGTCTCACATTTCAACTACAATCTTAATATTAGTTCACTTTTCAAAATTATTCCACATTTTAGTTTATCAATTAACATTCAAAATTATTTAACACTTTTTCATGGAGAATTGAACCATTGAGTGATTTCTTGTGAAATCAGATATGAGCATGTTAGTCTTGATCATTTTAATATGTTCAAATGGTTTCATATAAAAAATCCATTAGTATCACCTACATATATCTTCAGTGCATAGAATATTATTCAAATGTACAAAAATAAACTGTGATTTAATGATGAAACAATATTTTTCATCTCCTATATAAATTCCCCCTAATTAAAAAACAAATTGCTCATTCAATATTCTGTAATGATTCATCACTTTAAAAATAAGGTTTTTATTTACTAACTTTTCTATTGCCTTTCAGCCCATCAGTTTTAGGAAATCTGTGGCTTGTCACTGACAAAGATATTGACAAACTGACCTCAAAGTTGGCAGCAGAGTGGATGTCTCAGAATGAACCTGTCTCCCTCAGCCATGTACTGGCTGTTGCCAGAAAAGTGTGCAAACTTCTGGGTCTTAATGGTTATGCCCCAGTTATTTATGGTTTGCCAGTTTTGATGAATTGTTAATACATGTATTTATAAAACATTAGAATATTTTTAGACAGTATTATTTATACTGACAACATATTTTTAATGTATTATATTATTCAAATTCATTTCAAATTTTTCATAATGTTAAGTGCCCCTATTTTTAATTATTGCTGTGGTTCTCTTAAAGTGAGTGGAATTTTAGTTGGGTTGTGATAAAATTAACATCTATAATTCATTGACTGAAAATAGAATTTGTTAATTTGCAACATCAAAGGGGAAAATCCATTGTCCTATATATTGTACAGGTGTATTAATTTTGATTTTTTTTTCTGTTGTAGTTTTTCTTGGTAAGGGATGGGAAAAAACATAAAACTTTTTTTCATTGTGGTTTGTGAGGCGTGAAATTTTTAGAATGTAGGAGTATTGTTTTGGGAGAATGTAAACAAGCTATCTTTGAATAATGACACAAAATTGGTTATTTTTTTAAGTCATTTTTATTTTTAAAATTCTATGTTACAAAATAATCGAAATTTACAAGAAAATTCATATTTTTACTTCAGATAACCAAATATTTTTCAATTTATTGTGAGCACTGTTTAAAGCCTAGTACATGTATTTGATTTACTGAGGTCTTTTTTTTCTCCTGTAAAATGAGAAAACATATTAACAGCTCAAGATGCAGACTAAGTTTAAACCAGCCAATGGACAAACTATGGCCCATAGGCACGATTCAGCCCGCAGGACCGCTACTCATTTCAGAGCACCGCACTAAGCCTTCTATGCTATGATGTTTACATTTAATTTATTTAACACTCCATCCCTATGCTCTTGGTCTGGCCCACTGCTCAAATTTACCTACCCAATGTGGCCAGCAGGTGGGATGGGTGGCCAAGTGGTGTAGATACTCGACTGTTGACCTGAGAGTCCTGGGTTCAATCCTCGGTGAGAACCCTGGGAATTTTTCCAGGTGAAATGTGTTACAAATTCGTTCCACAAGTCCACCCATCTTTAAATGGGTACCTGACTTAAGTTGGGGAAGTAAAGGCGGCTGGGCTTTGAGCTAACCATACAATCCCTTCTTATGCCGAGGTTATAGAAACAGATGAATTCTACACTTCATCTGCCCTGATGGCCGTTAGGGCTTAGAGGGAACTTTACTTTTTTTTTAATGTGGCCAGCAACTCAACAAGTTTCCCCACCCCATGCTTAAACCCAAGTCTAGTAAAATGATTTGAATGTTTTAGTGAAATGAACTAGTTTGAAATTTAGTCTATAGAGAGGTGGAAGTAAAAGGTACAGTGTTATAACCTTGTTATAGTTATTCAAAAATGTGTTCAATTTGTCTTTTATAATTCAGGGTGGCCTGCACCCATAATTTTTACCTGATAATTTTATTTTCTCTGACGGATGTTGATTATTCATACACTGTACCACCACTATATTTATATAGCAAGTTTGGTATACTGCCGTATGATTTTTTTTTTTAATATTCTTACAAAAATTTTGTAAAAATGTTATTTATATTTACTACTGTATTACTCATTCATTTTTAAAAGTGTATTTGTCACTTAAAAAATCTTACAAGAAATTTTCTAAAGATTTGAGAGATGTTCAACTTGGAATTTGTTGTAAGTGTAAACTAGTTCAGCTTTCACCATATGTGTACATTTATTTTTACCCAAGAAGATTCAATAAAGTTTTAAAATGTCTGTGTTGGAGTTTTTAAACTTTAAATTTTATCTCATAAGTTTAATACTTGTCCAGTTTTATGCAAAGCTTCATAACTTGGTAAAAAATGTAAAGACCTATGTATACTGGAAATTCCAGAGACTGAGCCTTGTGAAAGCCTGGTCTTTTCTTAGGTCTAGTTGATGTCCCTCAGTCCACACAATGTGAAATAATAGCTATGGCTACAGAATGGGTGGTCATGTGGTAAAGCGCTTGAATGTCAACCTGATTTGATCTCCGGTGAGGCCCAATGGATATTTCAGGTCATAGCTTAAGTCCCCGCTATATATACTGTGATGCCTCCAAGGCTATTGCATAATTGACTGTGGTGGGAATGAAAGAAGGGCACCATCAAAACCGTCACATTAGTGGTTTATAGGATCTTCACAGAAACAGATGAAACTTCATCTGACCATGATAGTCTGTGCAGGCGTTAGAAGTGAATTTTTCTTTTATATTGACCTATGTAGATGTAATCCATGTTTGTTGTTTTTTTAGTACATTAAATAGAAGACGTTTTGCAAGAGTCAAAAAATAAAATGAACTCTGGCACTTTTTAACTGCCACAAGACAAGCATACTTCATCATTTCTGAACAAAGACGTCATGTTTGAATTTGTTAATTGATTTAACACTGAGATAATTTTTGTTCAGTCATTTACTAAAATTTCTAATAACAAAATGTTGCCAATAGAGAACCCAAAAAAATTGTATAGCTTTATGTTTAATGAGCTGGAAAACATCAATGAAGATTTTAGTCACTGCTTGCATATAATTTTAGGATGTCTTTTTATGTTGGCTACATTTTCTATTTTAAAAAAATTGATGCTCATTAATCAACTTTGCACACAATTGCAGGGAAATATTAATATCTATACATTTAGCATAAATTATGAAAAAAAAATCTGCCAATCTATTACTTAGTCACTCTAATATAGCTATTAATGGTAAAAGAGGTTCTTATATAAGTAAACATTTTGTGTGATTTTTATCTTAAATTTTGTTCTGTGAACTGACATCCCACTTAAAACTGATCCCTCCACACCTTCCATTGGAGACCAAATCTTCCACTGTTTAATTCCTTTCAAGGACAATGTAACCCACTTGAAAATAGCTGATCCAGTTTTATTGTCTCAACACACAGCCAGTTAAGTGAAATGGTATTCAAGTTATTATGAGAGGTAATAAACTTTTGTTGAAATAATAATGAACAGTAAAGTCTTATTACCAAATTAGCAACTGATTTAGCTCGAATTTTAAAATGTAATGTGTATGTGTAATCCAGAGTGAGTGTGAAATAAAATGACAAATTCATAGTTATTATCATTAGTTCATATTTTCATACGCTGTAAATTGTACTTGAAGTAGACAAAATATATATGCAGCCCGCCGATAACAATCAAGTTTTTAAATGTGGTCCTCCATAGCAAAAGTTTGCCCATCCCTACATATTACAAATAGATATTTTTTTATCCTTGTTTATAAGTTGTAGGCTGAATGGAAGAACTAGTGGTGAAGAGTGCTCAACTGTTGACCTGAGGATCATGGGTTTGATCATGAACAAAGGGAATTATTCTGGACCTCGTGAAAAGTCCACCATGTCTAAACAGCTTTAAATCTGTACCTCACTTAGTAAATCCGGCTGGGCATTGGGCTAGACATAATATTTAGTGGCTATATAAACATGAATTCTACACTTTATCTGCCCTGATAGCCTTCAACGGCTAAGGGAACTTTACTTTTTAACAAGGTGAGCCAACTTACTCCTGTAAGTAAGCCTTATACATGTATATTAAAACTAATAATTTAGTTTTGGTACTTGTCAAGAACTCATCTTTATATTTGCAGCACATTTCAGCATATAACAATCAAC
This sequence comes from Bulinus truncatus, assembly GCA_021962125.1. Classification (NCBI taxonomy): domain Eukaryota; kingdom Metazoa; phylum Mollusca; class Gastropoda; family Planorbidae; genus Bulinus; species Bulinus truncatus. The sequence goes on from JAGDYQ010000252.1 coordinate 669,919, forward strand.
ACAATAATAAGGATTACATAAAAAATTTATTGATGATTTGTCTGTGAGCAAGAGGGCATAAACACAGTATGAAAAAAACTAGTGACAAACTTACATAGATAATTTGATTCAGAAAAAAAAATTTTTCCCATTTTCTCTAATACAATGTTTTTCGATTATTTTCTAGAAAGTTCATTTAAGTTATGAAAATATTATTAATAAACATATTTTAATTGGGCAAAACCAGTCTATAGAACAAACTAAACAATATTATGAAAAAATTCTAATATAAATTAATTTTGAACACTTTATTACTGGGAAAATCATTAATATATTTAAATTTAAGACACTTTTGTGTTGTTTTATAGATCACTTTTATCGCTACTATCAATGGAGAGAAAGATAAAGTGAGTTGCAAACTAACAAGTTTCATCAGTGCTAAATTATGATTGTTTTGAGTAACTTAGTGTAATGATTCAGGTGCTAGAATACTAAAACATTACAAGTTGAAGTTTTTGTTAATTGTGTACACATAACAGTTATCTCTAAAATGTTTTCAGATGTTACTAATTTGCAATCATTTTTAATTAAAATAAAATATTCTTAAAGGCGATAATTCAGCACTATTTTAAATTAAATCATGGACAGTGATGCCATTTTTTGTTACTTTTAAACAAATACTTCATTAATGTATTTATGTAAAAAAAAAAAAAATACAAAATAGCAATCATTGAAAATAAATTCTATTTGAATGGAAACTTAATAATATTCTTGAAAAATAAAAATAAATTCTCCTAATCTAAAAAAAAAACTTGTGCAGTATGCAATTTATATGGGATTTTCTCCTAATTTTTTTTTAAATCATACTGTTTTTAGACTATTTCAAAAGTTAAATTCACATAGTTATTATTACAGAGGTGCCCCAAATAAAAAAAAGGTCAGTACATCGCAGCAAAACACAACAAAGTTTTTATGAAAATTTGAACATGGCAAGATAAAGTGTCAAAAATTTCATGGTTATAAAATGAGTATAAATTCTTTAAAAAGTAAGGGGAAAGTTATAGAAATCCTCTCTAAGTTACAAAATTCATTGCAAGATTAAATAAAAACTATACAAGATATATGTACCAGCCTCATACATTTTAAATTCGGTAAAAGAATGTAAATATCAAAACTTCTAAAAGACAAAAAAATGGTTTAATTTAATACATTCATTTGTTTTTTTTCACGGAAAATATTTTTTTTTCCAAAATTTTAAAACAGGACATAAAACAAAGTGTATTACATTTAAAACTAAAAAAGTAACATATGACTATTTTTAAACTATATTTAGAATAACTTAAAAAGCCACAAATATGAATGAAAATTTCAGTAGTTATCTAGTTAAAATAATTGCACTAAAATATAAATGCTACACTAATATGGTTCAACCAAAAAATGTTTTACATTTTTTTTTGTAAAGACAAGCCTTTTTTTTCTTTTTTAAGCCTACCTTAGGTTGTTAAAAATGACAAATGTATACAATTAAAATAATGAATAAGTAAAATGATGCAGTAGATGCAGGACAAAAAGAAAACAACATCAAAAGCTCTTTCATAACTTTTAAACAGAAGAATGCTGTGATCAAACAGTAGCTCTACTAGAAGTTACGAAAAAACTAATTTAAAAAAAACATAGAACTGTACATTTAAAACAATAACAAAATAGCCAATGGAATATGGATTACTGCTTATTTGAATTACAGTATATTTTTTAATCGGTTCAATGAAAATCTTAACTATAAGCATCTTGAAGAAACTGAAAGACTGAAGAAATGGTTCAGCCAAGATACCAAAGCTCTTCAGAATGATTTTTTTAAAAATCAACTCATTACAACATCTATTGTATTAGAATTTTTACTTTGATAAAAAATACCTATCGGGTGATCTAAAATGGCCACTTGAAAAAAATTTCCAATCAGTAGCTATATTATGCTTGCGTATCAGCTTATGAAAGAGCAAACGTATTCTTTCAAGCAAATCAGAAAGCCAACTACTTATCAATCCTTCTTGGCCAAAAAATCTATTGGCTTAATGGGAACAATTTAAAAGTAGTCAAAAACTCCTGAGATGAAGTATTTCATTAGTAAAACTGCTCAGCAATCACAATTATACAAGTAAGAGATGTATTTTCAATTGAAATTAGTTTGCATAAGTAATAGATCTGAAAGTATTTAACCACTGTCTTTAAGATATTCAACACAAATTTAAGCAAGTCCAATCATTTTTAAGGACTTGGTAAGTTTTAAAATACTGACACGTAGATCTAAATATCCACTGACCTACATCAATCAGCTATTCATATTAAGAATTCAATCATTGAAATTCTATAACTTTGATAAACAAGATTTTATAGTCATTCAAGTGCCAACATTCATGTTTAACTTTCAAAATATATTTTGTTACCAGATAATATTCAAGACATAAAAAATATATTTTCCATTACCTATCATTTGTACAATGAGTAATATTCATAGCTAATAGTTCACTTTAGTTGATTTACAGGATAAATCATCGGAGCTCATAGTTTTAAGGCCATGTAAAACTTTGTTTTTAAAAGGGGAAATTTATGTCTTTTGAAATCACATCAAAGCACTGTTTTAACACAATAAAAATAAATACTTCATTAAATATAGATCATTGTATCCATATTTTTGTTTTTGCATCCAAACACAAAAAAAAAAAATTCAGTTAAATTTGATGCTAAAAGTTGCCTAAACACACAGCATCCCCAACTAGTTGATCCTTTCAACATAATTAGAGGGCAGCATTCCATGTTGCCCCGTTCGCTGAACAGTGCCAATCATCCAGCCAGCATCCACAACTTCCACATTAATAATGTGATCTCCATCCATGAAGCTGACTTCATCGTTGTCTGCGGCATTGTAGTCATAGAGGGCCCGGTATATCACCTGTTTTGGTGCCACCTGAGCAGCTCGAGGGGGCTGAGCTTGGGGAGCTGAAAAACATTATTTTGACAGTCGAAGTGTAAAACAGTACATACAAAAAAATGTCACAAATAAAACAAATTATCTACCAGTAACGAATGAATGCAATTTTGATTTCAAATGTATGTTTGCTTAATTAAATAAGAAAATTAGAAACTAAAATAAATATTAGACATTTTTGTTCCTATTTAGTGCTTGCCTTGTTGAATATAAAATAACAATTAACTTGAAAATAAAAACAAGGAACTTTTATCTATGATCTTGTTGAAATAAATTTCTATTGGTTTAGACAAAATCTATTCTAACTTGAATAATACTTAAAAAGATCAAATTGTACAGACACGATACGACACTACAGGAGTATTATTCGAAACAGCATAACAAGAAACTACTAATAAGGTAACACAAATAAAAGGTCTGGAATGAGCTAGTTGAAGTCTACAGGATTTACGTCAAATAGATAACAATACAAAAGCATTTTCCGTTTTCAAAAAATGCCTGAATCAATAAATGAGGTAAAAAGTTAATTCTGTAATTGTTGTATGAATATGAACTAGTTTTGTATGATGTTAATGTAGCCTATTGGTCTAAAACAAAGATTAAATATAAAAACAATGAAGTAAAATAATAGTAATTTGGTGTCATTGCTAATCAGGCAAATGTGAAAGAGTATATCTGAAGCTATTAATAGCCCTCTACCAAATCTTATATATTCATGCCAATAAATAGATGAAGCATCTGTTGAGAAGCATAATAAAGCAAATATAAAAAGTAAATTGTCCCAGAAAAGACATAAGGGATATTTTTAATGTTTAAATTGCTTCTGTCATCCATTTTCTTTAAGTCTCCAAAAGGAACTGCATCTCTTTATCCTATATCAAACCTGTTAGCCCTAACAAGTATATAGTGCAATATCTAAATCCCTCATCATAGCCAATCTACAATAGTCATGGAGATGTATGTTAACCAGCAGCAACAGGATTCAAACCTGTAAACCACACTTAACCAATTGAACTCACAACATCAGTTGCTGGTTCTACATTCAGAAGATGGGAATAAAGTATGTTATAAACAGCAAAGTCACAATTTTGATTTTTTTTTTTTTTTTAAAAAATGAAATTTCTGGGAATCCAGAGCCTTTGGTGGGAAAGATAAAATAAAAAAAACTGATTTGAAAAATTTGACAATTTCAACTTACGGGCTGGTTGGTAAGCCTGTGGCTGGGACTGGCCATAGCTGTTACGTACCGCAGAGCTGTGCTGCTTATTGAGTGGGTCATAATCAGCAATGGAACCGGGTTGTATTCTCTGGCCCTGCACTGTTATTACAAGTATGATCAGAAGGTAGATTTTTTTTTAAAGACAAAGGGGAAAGATACACATTTTACCGGGTAAATTTTCTACCCAGATATCCAGAGAGAAACGAATATATTTTCCTATACAGTCATACCTCCAAATTCCAATGGTTCAAAGTTCAATACAATTTAATCTTTTTATTTTTTGTGCACATTTAGAATCTAAATCTAACCAGCAAATTGGGAATTTAAGGTCTTAAATATTGTTTTTTAGTGTTTTTTTTTAGTACATTGTCCTAGCACTAGGGCCATCTTTAAGCCATCTGTATACAATGTCATCTTGAAAGCTGGAAAAAGAGCATCTTGAGGGATTTTTTAAATCTTTATCAGGGCTTTTTGTAAGCTTTCCTCTTGTGACTGAAATATTTTGCATTTGGCCATAAAGATGAGTGTATTTACATCATACATAGTCAATTGAAAAAATAAGAGTTTGAGGAAAGGATAAATGATTTTTTTTTTATTTATCGAAGAAGAAAAACTTATTTGGAATTCAACTAACTTGGAATTCGAATGACTTTCAGGAATTGATTCAATTGTGCTTTGGAGGTATGAAAGTACTTACAAAAATATTTTTTACTTAGATAGAGCCCTCTTTCTTAATAATAAATATAATTATAAATAAGAAAAAAGTTTAGTTCAATAGAGTTAAGAAAAAATAGTTCTTTAAAAGTTAAATAAATTTAAAATCATAATTGTTATTATAATTTTTGTGTTGTTCCCAAAATTACTTAAAACTGCTTAAAAGAAAAAAAATTCTTCAATAATCAAGGAAAAAATCAAAGTTAGTAGAATTTTAGTCAAGGTGTTAATCTGAAAAAAAGTGTAAATGTTTTATATGTTTAAAAAAGCACCAGAAATATACCAGAAATCTTAGATGGTTAACACAATAGCAAAGTTAATGATATAAAGATCACAACATGTAAGAATCCGATAAAAAAACCATGCTTGCTTCACTTTAAAAAAGGAAATAGCAAAAGAATCAAAAGCCTCTACTAAATAAAAAAATTAATTAATAAATGATTGCAATAATTTTGAACATCACTTAAATTATTTTTATTAGTATCAATTGCCTAGCTTCTTAAGAAAGATGGACAAATAATAAATTCAGAGTGAATTGAAATTCATCTATTTTAGTGATTTACATTGCAAAAAAAAAAAATTTTATTCAAAATAATATGTCAAGCCTACAACTTTATATTAATATCGGTAATACATAAAAAATGTTTAAAACATTACATAACATATACATCTAAAAATAATTTCAAAAGAAAATGTTGAGAATGGAGCATCCACCTAAAATAATAAGAAATTGAACACACAAAAAAAGAAACTAGTGCATGCTAAAAAAAAAAAATTTAATTAACTAATGAAACACAGCAATAAAAAAATTAACTGTGTTCATCTCAAATACAAGTGCTCCAACATAAGATGTGCACCCATTCAAAGCATCTTTGAAAAGACCCAGAATAATATGAATATGAAAAAAGAAATCGTAAACTGCTGTCTGAAAGTGATCAAACTAAATAGAATTGATTGGGAGAAAAAAAAACCTGGTATAAACATTTGTAAGTTTGTGCGATATTGTCTAAATAAACTATTACTATAAAAGTGAATAACAGGTGTTTGAAAATAACATTTTATAGAAAGTGATTAATAACATAAAAAGGAAAATTAACAAATTAATATGTAATGCACTTTTACACAAAATAATAGTCAAATAAATATCTATGGAATCAAATTTCAACAGATTTCAGCTGAAAAGTTTCCTTTACTGTCTGAAATGGTCTGGACTAATTAATAGTCAAGAAGTGTCAAGTAGTAAAGAAAAACAACTGTACATAATACATAAGTTAAAGATACACTAAAAACTATGAAACTGAGAATACAACCAATGACAGAACTCGAACTACTTACATCGTGATCCTATTTATAGATATGAGAAAACCAAAAAGAGAAAAAAAAGAAATAAAATATGTATATAAAAAACGCAGTGGCTACAGGACCAGGGAATGGGACTCCGCATTATTTTTTTCCAGGGTCCAAATATAGATGTGCATGCGCTCTAGGCGGACTTTATTTTTTTACGGCTGTGATGTGCGCATGCGCGATAGCTGTACTCCGAATTTTTTTTTTTTTTTATGCCCCGAAAAAAGAAAATATGCATCTATAGCTGGACCCGGAAAAAAAATAATACGGAGTTCCCGTTCCCTGGTCTCGTAGCCACTTCGATAAAAAAATTAACTAATGCAGAAAAAAATGAAAAAGTTCCAATACAAAGACAAAAACTTCAAATATCAATTTTAAAAATGAAAAGAAAAAAAGGAAATTAAAAGAATTTTTTTAATGACATAAAAAAAATTCACAATAAAAGACATCACAAGTTTTGTATGAAAAATTTAAGGCAGATGCTGTAGAAGATAACTTTGAGGTATTTTTTAAAAGGCTGCTTGGTCTTATAAATATAATTAAAAAGGATGTCCCAAAGACCACATGATAGGATTATGACCTAAACATAACTTCCCCTGATTTAAGGGCAATTAAGATAACTCTAAATACAGTATTATTTTGTGTTACACTAAATTCATTTTAAACCAAATATTATTTTTTATTTAATCAATATTCTTCACTAGTCTTTAAAATAATTATTACCATTCTTATATTTTTAGTGCATTTTTTGTGACAGACAAACAAAATGCATTCCCAAATTATATAGTTGAAGAATAAGGTTTTGGTATCACAAAAAAGACAATCCAAATAACTCAGTGTTTGCTTAATTCTGATGTAAAATTGAAGCAATAATTTTGTTAAAACCTTAAGTTTTTAAGTCTAAAGTTTAATGCAGAAAACAACATTTTAAATTAATTAATTCTCTTTTTAAGTTATCTAATTAATAAATTCCCAATTAGTCTGTATTTTTTTTTAAGAATGTCACATGGTCTATAAATGGTGCAAACTAGCATAGTGAATTGCAGAAGTAAACGCTGGGAATATAAGTGCTTTGAAAAATTGTAAACAATCAATTTTTTATGACAATTTTTAAAACATAATGTAAGGTAAATATTTTGTACCAACACATTTCAGAAATTTCTCGAGAGTTACAGATTCACTTCATCTAGCTGGACTAAATCTTGATGAATGCACACAAAAATATAGGTAGTTTATCACCACAGGAGATATGTCATACTGGTCTTTTAACAAATGCACTAACTGCAGTTTGATTCAACTAGCCGGATAATATCTAAAGCTTTGAACAATCTCCTACAACAATTTTAGAATCGGGTGAAAGAAATTAAGTTAATTCTCTTCTATTGACGAAAAAGATGTTCAAATGTTGGTGGGTCACAAAGTTCAATGTACAAAAGAATAAGCAAAAATTTCAAACAGCATGTCTCTTTCTGGAACAATTAATAAAGCAGCCTAATTTAGAATATTAGTACTAATTTTCCTTTGTAATATGCACAGCAGTAAAAAAAAAAAAGCGGAATTATTAACCAGGGTAAATGTAAAATCTTTCAAGCTGATAAATGTCAAACTTTATTAAGCAAGCAATTATTATTCATGCTGCTCAAAGATAATTTAGAAAAACATATATATGTCATTAGTTGTTGTTTTTTTAAGCATGGAACACCAAAACCCAAAGAAGTCAATGTTATCAACAAGATACACACGAAATCTGAAAATAGTTAATATTTCTGAGCTAAATTTTTTTTTAATTCCGATCATAAGTACCAAATTTTCATAAAGCAATTTTGCAGAGATATAATTTAGAAAAGATTCATTAAAGAACATTTTAACCAGTTACATAAAAAAAAAGTTCCAAATTAATTTAGTTTTGCACTGCATAGCTCAAAAATCTTTACTATTGTAAATAAATATGACAATTAGTGAACATAAAATGTTGGCTTTGGGAAATAAAATATCAAAATAATCAGTTTCAGCTACTTTGTGATTGTGTTGTTATTTTAATCATAAAGTAACTAAAGCCTAAAAAAGAATCTTTAATTTTCGTAGTATTTCAACTGAGCCTTGAAGCTAATAGTTTCAAAATGAAACAATTTATGGCCGTAGGAACAGAATGACACCTGGCCATATTCATTACGGACTCACTTTGGATAGCCAGTAGATCAAAATTAAAGGGAAGCCATTGCAAAAACAGTAGGCACTACTGCTCTAGCGATCACTAGAATAGCTAAAACTCTGATCAGCATAACCATAACCTGAACCAGTGGTAGGTAGAAGAAAGAGGGTTTAAAAACCCATAACTGTTCCTACCCTGAGAATAACTATACGGCTGCTGCAGCTGCTGCCCTCTTTGCGCATAGCCATCATCTTCATAGCTGGATCGGTTCTGGGTGTGGCCACCTAGAGGAGGAGGTGCACCAGCACTACCTCCATAGCTAAATGGCTGATGTCCGCCGGGGCTAGGGCGGCCACTGCCTTTTTGTACAGAAACCCTTGATTCTCCTTTTTGGATGAGACAATGAAATCTATCACTTGGAAGCTAACAACCAAAATTAGTGGATTAAAAAAATGCAAATCAAATGTACATTAAACATGGAATGGGATCCTTGTTTGTCAGTTATCAGGTGGAGCGTCAAAAGATTTAATTCAAAAGCATATATATATATATATATCAATCATTAGATGAAAATTAAAATATAACATGAGACAATATTTTTGATCCACATTTACTGAAATACATCAAACAGATAAGAATTATACAATAAATTAAATAAAGTGTACATAGCATGTGCAAACAACAGGCTAATTGAACGACACATGCAACGGCATTCAACACTTTTGCACTGGCAATCATGCAACCAAAATATATATATATATATACTCATTCTAAAAAAATATCTTAGAGGCGCCAAGGTGTGTCAAAAAACAAGTTTAAAAAATGTGTTAAATGTCGGAATATTTCTGGTACTATGTTTGGTGACAGGTTGGGGGTTTTGTTCAAAAAATATATTTTTATTAATCCTATAACAGATGTATTTCCTGCTCAAAATTTTTCACTCAAAAAATTAGATCTAAAAATAGATCTAAAAATCACATTGCTTATTGAACGATATGTTTTCAAATCTGCAAAAAGTATTTTTATTGGATTAAAAAATTAAAATTTTGATTAAAAAAAATAAAATAAAAAAAATATATATCTCGATAGAAATGGACAATCTGTAATGTAGGGAGCCTACCTTCACCTCTCTGTGAGTCATACACAACATTAGTGGAGCTCCGCTTTGAGTAAGGGGAATCAATATCTTGCCCTTCTGTTGGGTCGTAATCACTAATTTTTCCTGGATTACGGGACCGTCTTGTCACTACAAAAGGAGAGCACCCACAAAGCATGCAGGGAAGTGAAATTATGGATCAAGCAGAAAATTAAATGATCACTAACACCAAATGGAAAAAAAAAAATAATAAAAAATAACCAAATTTAAAAAATGCCCACCAAACAATAGATACTTCATGAGAGAGCTTTGATTGAAGAGGGCATAAATAGATGTAGTTTCAGAAAAATTTACACATTTTGGGCATGTGATCATCCTTTTAATCAAAGACACCATCAAAAAAAAAACCTTTTTTTTATATAATTAAAAAATAATTTTATATAGGACAATCATATAAAACGTAGTTTTTCCCCATCTTTTTTTTTACATTACTGTTTTTAAATATATTTTTTTTTAAATTGTGTCCAGACAGTACAAATAAAAAAAAAACTGTTATTCAGTCCCAAGAATTCTGTTTATCAAAATAGATTAAAAGTAAAAAAAAATTGTAAAGGAGATTAGTTTCTATGCTATCTAGGCATTATCTACTAATGTGATTATTGATTTACAAAAATACAACTAAAAAAGTTTTTTAAGGTTCATTCATAAGCTAATTTCTTAGAACAAATGCCACGTCTTTTAAAAAAAGACCGTGGATGTAACTTTTTATTCCTTAAAATTGTCTTGCTGCTCAAATTTTTCAGTTTAAGACTTGTAAATGACTTGTTAAAAAAAAAACGGAGATATAGCTAAAAAATATGTTTAAATATTCATATCCACACTTTAAACTTTTGCCTAATATAACAGGCTTTTAAGCTGATGTGTGACTTTTTCAGATATAGCACTGACAAGCTGCTTCATGCTGAGGTGGCCATTCACTACATGCACGAATATACCTTTAACTGTCATTATAATAAAAAAAAAATGGATGGGTGGGTCATATATATATAAGTATATATTAACTGTTTAACACATCAAATATGGCGCATGAAGTACTGAGATACTTTCCACAAACATCATATTTCCAAACAAACAAACAAAAAACACAAGGAATCTTTTATCACTCACAACAGATACAATACAAACTCAGCTGGTGCTCTTTACAACATTCTTACCATCGTCTATGTTGTCTTGGGGTCTTCTGCCTTCCATCACTTCTCGTTGTTCCTTCAGCCCCCAGTAGTTGACGTTGGACTGGATCTGGGTGTTTTGCTTGATGCGGGACGTCTCAGGATCATCAACCACAGAGGTCTTGAACCCCTTCTGTTTCTCAAAATCTGCATGATACTGGACCTGGATTATTAAGAAACCATGTCTCTATTAATGAACTATTTTTTTATACATATTTATATGTAATACATAAAAAATTGAATTAATATTACATAAAAATATGGAGGTCTTGTTCCTGCACTGCTAGTAAATTAGAACTCAACGCAACGAAATGTAAGATAAAAATATTTTCACTCCAAATTAAAGAAATAAAGAAAAATCATAAAACATAATTTTAAGTTGCTGCTTTAGCTTTGCTTAGGGAAAATTATCTATCTATTTAATTGTTCCCCTTAGGGTATCTCAGAAAAGATATTTCTGAGTGAGTCACAAGCTGAATGACAAAGGATGGAAATATTTTTCTTTTCGTATGAAATAGTTTTTATACAATAAACAGTGCACGCAAGCCACTCTGCTACAATAAAATAGTAGTGTGGTAACCATTGATCATAATAATAATTTGAAATACAATAAAGAAAGATTTTTGTCTCCTATTATGGACCTTTTCATGCTAATGGATTCAAATCATTTAATCCACAAATCTGAGCACACCACACAACTAGTAGCCTGTGTAAATATAAAGAAAAAAAAAACAACTAAAAGGATTTACATCTATTCGGACTTTAAGTGACAAAGAGAACAGGAGAATTGAAATAAGTCATTGTCTTCAATTGTGGATTCACATGCTAGAGGATTCACAGCACTTAACATATAGAATGGGGCACACGGTATGCTTGTCATCTCTGTAAACCAAAAAAATCTGACTAATTACACTAATGTTAACTAGAAAGAAGTGTATACAGGAATGTTCTCAGTGACACTTTTTAAAAACTAAATTTAAGTTTAAAAAAAATAAATAATGAATATGCCCCCCTTCCAATGTGTAGTTGGGGAAGTATTCCATCAGAAGTGATAATCACAAGTGGGGAAAAACCATGGGTGCACACACTGTGAGTTGGATACACCTATGGCAACACAGGGATTGAGGGGATGGGTGGGTGTCTGAGGACAGTGGTCAGCATGCCATCAAACAATACCAAACTAAAATTCCTGGCATTAAGTAAGTGTCTCTGCATCTCTGGTGTGTCCGCTACAACAGTGACCTTGTCCTTGTTGGCCTCGTACTCACTGTGGTACTGGATCTAAGGGGGGGAAATGTGGTCATTGCTTTGCAAATCGTCCATTCTATTCAGAAATGGTCAACCAGTCACACAAAAAAAAACAAATTTAAATAGAGGAAACAGTTATGGCTTGTTCTGGGGGTCTGTTTAATGAGTGAATCGGCGAGTGATGTTCTGACTTGTTCTGTGGGTCTGTTTAATGAGTGAATCGGCGAGTGATGTTCTGACTTGTTCTGGGGGTCTGTTTAATTAGTGAATCGGCGAGTGATGTTCTGACTTGTTCTGTGGGTCTGTTTAATGAGTGAATCGGCGAGTGATGTTCTGACTTGTTCTGGGGGTCTGTTTAATTAGTGAATCGGCGAGTGATGTTCTGACTTGTTCTGGGGGTCTGTTTAATGAGTGAATCGGCGAGTGATGTTCTGACTTGTTCTGTGGGGTCTGTTTAATGAGTGAATCGGCGAGTGATGTTCTGACTTGTTCTGTGGGGTCTGTTTAATGAGTGAATCGGCGAGTGATGTTCTGACTTGTTCTGTGAGGTCTGTTTAATGAGTGAATCGGGCGAGTGATGTTCTGACTTATTCTGTGGGGTCTGTTTAATTAGTGAATCGGCGAGTGATGTTCTGACTTGTTCTGGGGGTCTGTTTAATGAGTGAATCGGCGAGTGATGTTCTGACTTGTTCTGTGGGGTCTGTTTAATGAGTGAATCGGCGAGTGATGTTCTGACTTGTTCTGTGGGGTCTGTTTAATGAGTGAATCGGCGAGTGATGTTCTGACTTGTTCTGTGAGGTCTGTTTAATGAGTGAATCGGGCGAGTGATGTTCTGACTTATTCTGTGGGGTCTGTTTAATGTGTGAATCGGCGAGTGATGTTCTGACTTGTTCTGTGGGGTCTGTTTAATGAGTGAATCGGCGAGTGATGTTCTGACTTGTTCTGTGAGGTCTGTTTAATGAGTGAATCAGCGAGTGATGTTCTGACTTGTTCTGGGGGTCTGTTTAATGAGTGAATCGGCGAGTGATGTTCTGACTTGTTCTGTGGGGTCTGTTTAATGAGTGAATCGGGCGAGTGATGTTCTGACTTTTTCTGGGATTTCTGTTTGATGAGTGAATCGGCAAGTGATGCTCTGACTTGTTCTGAGAGGTCTGTTTAATGAGTGAATAGGCAAGTGACGCTCTGACTTGTTCTGAGGGGTCTGTTTAATGAGTGAATCGGCAAGTGATGCTCTACTTGTTTTGAGGGGTCTGTTTAATGAGTGAATCGGCGCCTGATAAATATGGTGAGAGTATGTGTGGTGGATCTTTTGATATTAATTTATAACAAGTGAGGTTATGTCACCTTGAGCTGATAACAATATCCCCATCCTTATAACCTTTCTTGGTACCAATTACAAGTGGATGTATTTTTCTTTTTAACAAAATGAGTACGGATTTCAAATATCATGATCAGGGTCGGATTACGGTTAATCTGGGCCTAAGGCTCGTAACCATAAAGGGCCTAATTTTTTTTTTTATGAAACGAAACGAAAGAGAGCGTATATAGTGTGAAAGGCCTTATGTCATTTACATTTCACATGTATCCAGAAGATGCGAAGGAGTTTAATGCATTTCTTGCCGTTTTTTTGTATGAAGTTAGCGATGAAAAGTCAAGGAGAATTATTATAAGCCATGGCCGATTTATTCAGGGCCGAAAGCTACAGCCATATAAGCCTAATGGCTAACCCAGCCCTGATCATGAAACTGAACGAGTTACATTTGTTACTTTTGTTAGTTGTGATGACAAAATGGCTGGCCGCGCTGAATGCCAAGGTAGCAATTGAAGGCTACTGGTAGGAAGCCTTTTTGAGTTATTTATGTACAAAGTGGTGAGATATAAGTTTCCTTTGAGAAAATTAATGTTTCCAGAAGGTGACTCAGATAGTTCAGATATTACAAGAGACGGAATGAACAGCGGACGTCCTGTGCCCCAGCGTCTGTAGGGGCCCCACAAAACACAACCTTTACACGTATGCAGCCATTTACTTATTAACTCTGATTTAAGGAAGCCCAAACTATTCCCCTGCGCCCGGCGAATCGGGCGACTTCAGTCCGCCTCTGAATCTCGCAAAGGGCTAAAAGGACACACATTTTTTTTTTTTAAATACAAGTCTATCCGTAGTTATCCAACTTACAATATTAAGACACATCGGTAAATTAAAGAAATTCTCATTTCTCTCAATGGCCACAAAGGTCATTGACCCCCAAGAATACGCCTACAAGACACACGATGGAGGAGGAAATATCAAATGAGGGGCGGGGGGTGGGGGAGGAGGGCGGAAACCGATTTATTTTTAAATAACTCGTCGAGGACAAAAAAAAAAAACAACCACCTTTTTCCCTTCCAACTTCCTATTAAAAGCCTCTTGCTGCTCTCTAAACTAATATTTCCATAATAAACAGTTTTAGTCCGATTGTCCGGTGTACACTACACACAGCGCCCGCACACACATACACAGATGCGCAATTCACAATACAACCCTAATCCTCAGTCTGACACAAATTACATGTAATGACGGGGGTCAACACAAACACTGACCACTACTAGCAAGCAACGTCCGTAGGATCGTTTGGGGGGGGGGGGGGGAGCAGAGGTCCACAAGCGTTCACTTGCACAGTTGCAGTTTCACTGTTACCTGTGTGTGAGTAAAAAAAAAAAGGAAGGGGACCCCGGGGGGAGGGAGGGGAGGGGGGGTCATCTCTAATTGAGACGCCTGCATCCGACAATACGTTACACGGAGATGTCACCGTTAAATGCGAAATGCAAAGAATGTAACGGTTGGATGGAAGAATGCAGGGACGCACAGCTACTTGCCAAGGCTCGTCACGTTATCAAGCAGCTAGCTACTTTATGTCGTATCGTCAAGTCAGCATAACAACACAGTCCACTTGAATACTTGATCTGCGCTTCACATTGAATGATACAATTCATACAATGAATAGAGTACTGTACAATGAATAGAGAACTTAATCTGTGCTTCACGTTGTATGAAACAACGAATAGAATCATACACAGTTAAGTCGTACAACCAGAGCATATGTCAGGTGCCGCAGCCCTGAGGGAGGGGGCCACCAGTCGGGTACAGTATCTGCTATAAATTTGAGCAATAGTTGGGTGGGTGTGTGATCAGAGTGGGGTCTAAGATGGTGGAGACTGTCCGTAGCCCAATATGAGAAGGCGGCAGAAAAGACGTCAAAAATTTAGAGTGGACAAGGGGGTCGTAAATACAAACTGTTCGTACAAAATACTAATTGTCCGTACAAAATACAATCTCTCCGTACAAAATACAAACTATACAAACTTTCCGTACACAATACAAACTCTCCGTATAAGGTACAAACTTTCCGTACAAAATACAGACGTCTGACCAGTGGTAAGCCTACTTTTGAGAGCAAAATAAAGATGGATGACAAACTCCCACTAAAACAGTCAAAAAGTAAATGGTTTTAAAAAGATAATAATAATCCAAAGCCACGCTCACCACAATTTATAGACCTTGACCTAGATAGTTGGTACAGTCTACCGTTTAAGTCACAACAAAGCTGTCTAGATAAATTTAGATGTTTGGTTGAACCCGGACAGCACAGCAACAACCATGAGCGCACGACAACTAAATTCAACGTGGGAATGATGCGCTAAGCGTTCGAATTTCAAAACACACTCACCTGATACTGCACGTTTCTTTGACATTTTCAGATATCAAATTGTTCGTTTAAAGTGTTCGGATTGTAAAGCTACGCTGTATTTGTTTATTATTGTATTGTATTGTCGTTTCCCCCCCCCCCTAAGTACTGGGGTTTTTAACAGCATTCATTTCAAAATAAAGATGTCCCCCAAGCAGTAGGTAACAAAAGGAATAGCACCAACACATGGTAACGCATAATATCATGTTATGATGCTATTCCCGTTATCACTACCAACTGTATCACTAGCAAGTGTATCACTAGCAACTGTATCACTACAAACTGTATCACTAATCAATTACAGTTTTGAAGAATGCGAAAGTTCCCCCCCCCTTCCTTCCAACCAGCTAGCAGGTTATGTGTCTAATGGCTGTCTCATTACAGGTGTTATTACTAGACAGGATATGGTGAGTGCAGTGTAAATGTATATGGTGATTGCAGTGTAAATGTATATGGTGAGTGCAGTATAAATGTATATGGTGAGTGCAGTGTAAATGTATATGGTGAGTGCAGTGTAAATGTATATGGTGATTGCAGTGTAAATGTATATGGTGAGTGCAGTGTAAATGTATATGGTGATTGCAGTGTAAATGTATATGGTGAGTGCAGTGTAAATGTATATGGTGAGTGCAGTGTGATGTATATAGTGAGTGCAGTGTAATGTATATGGTGAGTGAAGCTGATTATTTATATTTTAGATTGTTTTGATTTACAATGCAGCTACCGGTTAGCTTCTCATACAAGGAAATTCTCACAATCCCAAGCGAAATACACCACAGTAAATAAAAGGAAATATATGTAATGTAATGTTTCTTGGGCGAACCCAGTACCATTCGATCCACGGACCGATACTGGTCCGCGGCCCCGGGGGTTGGGTACCTTTGTTTTGTCATCTATTAAGTATATATAGATAGATAGATATTAGATGATATATATATATATCAATTAGCAAGGGACCCTCATACTCCAAGGGCCACAGAGCTTGCACCAGGGCTACCTCTGACGTTAAAAAAGGGCAAGTTAATCTACTGAGTTCAAATAAAATCTTTCAGATAACAACTTAAAATAATCTGGCGACACTAAACGGTCCTTGGACCATGTTATCGTTTTAAAAAAAAACATCTTTATTAAAGACAGTGGGCGTTGACTAGGGTTTACATGTAGCGTCTATTCATTCACACACGCATACGCCCACATGTACCAACACGGCTAATCTTGGGATCAGAATAGTTCCCAGCAGCTAAGTTGGCCGAAAGTACTTTGAAACATATGTAGGTCACTGCTACACAGCGCTCAAACAGACTTCTTATACCCTCGACATTTCAACCAGGGATGCCAATGTTTGGGTTTCCCCGCCAAGATCTTGGGTTTTTCAAGACCCATCTTGAGTTAATTTTGAGCATTCTAGAAAATCTTCTTTGTTTTTCTTTTAAACATTTATTTCTATGAAAAATCATATAAAGTTGATTGATCCGTTTCACGATTTCCACAAAATTGATTGTTCAAACTATTTTTTTTCCAGTAAATATATTCTCGATTTCTAGGAAAACATAGTAGGTTTTGAATAACAAATAGCCTACACTTCAATTGGGATCAGGTTAAAGAAAAATTCATTTGCATCGGGAAAAAAAATGTTGAATATCATGCTACGAACAATGACCATCATGTAGGTGCCATTCAAGTGACCATCATGTAGGTGTCATTCAAGTGACCATCATGTAGGTATCATTCAAATGACCAACATGTAGGTGCCATGTAGGTGCCATTCAAGTGACCATCATGTAGGTGCCATTCAAATCACCATAATGTAGGTGCCATTCAAGTGACCATCATGTAGGTGCCATTCAAATCACCATAATGTAGGTGTCATTCAAATGACCATCATGTAGGTGTCATTCAAGTGATCATCATGTAGGTGTCATTCAAATGACCATCATGTAGGTGTCATTCAAATGACCATCATGTAGGTGTCATTCAAATGGCCATCATGTAGGTGTCATTCAAGTGACCATGAGTGCACGACAACAAAACTCAACATGGGAATGATGCACTAAGCTTTCGAATTTCAAAACACATTCACTTGATAGTGCAAATATCTATGACATTTTTGGATAATTCACTTGATAGCGCAAATTTCTATGGCATTTTTGGATATCAAATTGTTCGTTTAAAGAGTTCGGATTGTAAAGCTGTACTATATTTTTTTTTATTATTGTTGTTTTTCCCCCCCTTAGTGCTAGGTTTTTTTAACAGCATTATCATGGGTTTCGAAGAAAATTCCCTTAGTAGTCCCTGATTTCAACGTGACATTCATTTAAAAAATGATCAGGAATAGTAGATAAATATGCGCACATTCAGTGATATTTCGCTTCCGGGTAATACACACAGTAAACACACCTTTGTGTCAGTCTGTTTAGACTTATGCCGTATGAACACCATGACTGCGATTAAGAAGGTTGGTGTATTCTGGACCAGCGGTCGGAAACCTGTGGTATGCAGACCCAATAGGGGGCCCGCGAGAACATTGTGCGAGGGCGTAGAAGAGAATATACAAAAATAAATCTAGTGTTTATGTGAAAACAATTAGGTCGTATTGAATGTGAGCACTAACTGGGGATTTGAAGTAATCTCTCGTGAGTTAAATGGCCCCCTGAGAAATAGACTTATAAACTCCGTTGGAATAAATAAGTGTGAATAAAGTGGTCATTGGAATAAATAAGTGTGAATGATGTGGTCCGAATAAGTGTGAATGAAGTGATCTTTGGAATAATAAGTATGAATGAAGTGGTCCGTTGGAGTAATAAGTGTGAATGAAGTGGTCCGTTGGAACAAATAATTGGGAATGAAGTGGTCCGTTGGAATAATAAGTGTGAATGAAGTGGTCCGTTGGAATAAATAAGTGTGAATGAAGTGGTCCGTTGGAATAAATAAGTGTGAATGAAGTGGTCCGTTGGAATAAATAAGTGTGAATGAAGTGGTCCGTTGGAATAATAAATGTGAATGTAGTGGTTCGCGGGAACGAAAGCTCGCGAATTTATAAATACATTTAATACAAAACGCATTGACGTTGATTTCGCAAAGTTGAATATCAAACCAGCGCCATCAGTGAAAGAGTTTTAGTAGCCTGCAATGGTAATGTTGACTCAGGTGAAATGGTGTAAACTCGGATCGAACCCCATATCCTGTAGCCCACCGATGGAACAAACAACACCATGCAGCTGAGTTTAAAACGGCCTTGGTGGCAGCAACAATTAAAAAGAAATAGAGGAAAATGAAATCTGAACATTTTTAAACTGCTCGCTTACCAACCAATCCACATTCTCGGTCGGCTTGGCCTCGTGGCCTCAAGTGACACACGTTCCATCTCGATATCTGGTGATATGGTCTTTAAATATATATTTTTTTTTTTTTTAATCTGGTCTGATATAAACTGGGTAACAAAAGAAATCTTTACCGAGACGTGCATATAGAAACTTGGTTAAACGTTTGCCGTGAATGTAAGAATACAAATAGAAACGAGGGTTTGGTCCACACATTTCACGAGAGGAGGGGTGGGGATGTCATGTTAAACCGTGGGAAATAAAACTGTGGACGGAGAGAGAGAGGGGGGTATTTTTTCCTGAATGAGATGTGAGATCATTGTTTGAAGATACATAAATTCTACAATCAACTGTATGTACATGGGAGGCGCAGAGAGAGGAGGTGGTGATTTTTTAAAATCCATTTTATATTTATTTAAATGAATATACTTTATATATGGTATACAATTAAACGAAAGTTAATAAACTTAAATAATGTTTTTAATTTTGTGTGCACTTTTCCAGGTTGAAAAAAAAACCTACCAGTTACTGTCATGAACTATATAAAGAATTCATCAGGCATAAATACCTGGCACAGAACATGATCTCACCAAAATTGTATCAACAACTGGGTTGGATTGGGGCCCAGTGGCGCAGGGTTGGGTCTGCGGGTTGTGCGGCCGCACAGGGCGCCGACCTAGAATGGGGCGCCGATAGCGCACATACAAAAAGTTGTATGTACTTTTCAGATGACAGGGGGGCGCCAAATATGAAACTTGCACAGGGTGCCACATAAGCTAGCTACGAATCTGTTAGGTCCCTCGGGTTCATTTGATACAGGGAAGCGATCAAACTAGATGGTATATCAATGTCACGTCTATCAACAATAGCAAACCAATTAAATCAGGGGATTTTTTTTATTCCATTCAAAAATGATTGCTTAGTGAGCAACTGAATAGGGAAGGGGGCGGGAGTTGGTCAAAAATTGGTAGGAGCAAAAAACCCTGTGACAGGGGTCCTAAATACTGAGCAGGGGTCAGCGCATTTTCAATGTATTCGGAGGCCCGAAGAGAATAAGAGACATTCAAGAGATATTTTGAGGAGATATTAAGAAGACCTAGGAAAATAGGTACATATGAGGCCCTGATAGAATCCGATTTGACAGGAAGGGGCGGGCCACTTTGACAGGAAGGTGCCACTTTGACAGGAAGGGGCCCTAAGTGGTTTCCTAGTATGCCTATACATTAGAATGGCTCGTGTGGAGTGGAGCACTCTCCACTTCAAGACACGCCTATGAATCTCATTAGGTCCAAGGCATGGGTATCAATAGAGGTAAACTTGACACTACACTGACAGTTACACATCACTGGTACAAACGTCACAAGTTTCATGTATTGGATGCCACACTGAACCAGTACTCCCACACTTTGCTCTGGGTCCTAGACCCCCCCCCCCCACAGAACAGGGGCCAGCATTGAAATGACCTAGAGGGCACATCAGACAGGCTCGAGACCGTAATCTGTGGTAGGCTATCAGGGTGGACAAACTTCTGAACCGATTAAGCGATAGAACAAGTAATTCTGATATTGTAAATGGAATTCAGACAAGCTGATAATGAAACGCATTGCAATATTTATTGAATTATCCTTTAACCGGACCATTGGCCGTATAAACCAAAAAAATGTACAAAATAAAAAAAAATTCAAAAAACATATGAAGGAATCAGTCCCACATGAGAAAGACAGTGTTTATATCTGGTCTGGGGAGGTATTTATTTAGGTCAACGTTATCAGAAACAAGATAAGTGGGTGCCAGCAGGGGGGAGTCCAGGTCTGACAATCTACTCGCCCAAATCTCGTCTCAGATTATATTAACGAGCTACTCACACGGGATATATATATATTTGTCAACGAAACATCTACTTCACTTACATTTGTTTTATTAGCGGCTAATATAGAATCAACGGATCAGTTTGAAATGTGCTGTAAAAAAAGCGATGCTTCACAACCAGAACTCAACTAAACGTGAAACACATGGAATCCGAACAATTATTCGGAAAACAATGTTTTGTCTCGGTATCCAACGAGGCATTGGCATTCGAACGCTTTAGGCGTAATTTGATTGGGTTTATTATTGTTATTATTTATTTATTTTTATAGTATTTTCCACCAGCGTCTTACTGCCATATAATAAGATTTGTTCCTGTCGGAAACTGAATTGATGGCATATCGTTTGATTAGCACAACTTTTTTTTAAAAAAAAAGTTTTTATTTCTGTTTTGAATTTTTAACATATATTTACAGCTCGGCTTGTAAATGAATCAAATATTCCCATTTAGCTTTAAAATCAAGAGTTTATAATCAATTTTTTTCAAAGAGAAAATATGTACCGAATGTTATCAAAATAGGATGTCATGACTGGACGTTAAAAGACTGGGTTTTATAACTGGGTCATGAAACTGGTCACGGTAGCCAAGCAGCGCAGCATAAATCTCTGGGTTAGGTAAGTCTGCGTTCCTCTGATAACCAAATACTATAATTTTACATTAAATTAGATTTCATAAACTATTAGATATTTTGAACAGTGAGGTGGGAAGGGAATACCTTTAAATATAAATATTAATCAAAACTGTAAATAGCATTCTTTGCAAATTAGCAGATACCCCATATGTGTGGTCGCATTGCTGTTGTAATGTCTGTAAAATGTGTGGTCGCATTGCTGTTGTAATGTCTGTAATATGTGCGGTGGCATTGCTGTTGTAATGTCTGTAAAATGTGTGGTCGCATTGCTGTTGTAATGTCTGTAATATGTGCGTTGGCATTGCTGTTGTAATGTCTGTAAAATGTGTGGTCGCATTGCTGTTGAAATGTCTGTAAAATGTGTGGTCGCATTGCTGTTGTAATGGCTGTAAAATGTGTGGTGGCATTGCTGTTGTAATGTCTGTAAAAAGATTCCAAAGTGATTTACAGCATTTTGTAACATGTTAATAGATTATGTGCTGTAACCATTCAAGCTTAATGTATTGAACTAAAATTGTTTTGTATCTAAATATTCTCATATACTACTTGAGTATGTACATGTCTTGTCTTGTGAGTGCGTGTGTCGATGATGATGTGTGTCGATGATGATTTCGTTCTGTAAGAGCAGGTACTTATGTCTATGTGAGTACTCACATTACTCTGTATTTTAGTATTCTCCGCTATCCTTCTGGCCTCTGGTGTGTCGGCTACAGCCGTTGGTTTTGTTGTTGGGTAATGACTGAAACAAAACAAATGAAACTGTTATTCCAAATTGTTTACTTTTTGCACACGTCATGAAAGCTTTTAATTTAATTTACCCCTAAACTTAGCCGGGATATTTTTTTAAAGAATTGATATCCACTTGACAACCAATGAAACAATTCCTTAAAGAACTGATAGTCCCTTGACAACCAATGAAACATTTCCTTATTTATTTATGTACATCATTATGCACACATGGTTAATTTAAGTCTATGCCAGTGACGTCTAGGGCCCTCAAGACCTGCAACACGAGAAGAGAAGGGGCCTAAAAAGGGGACCGAATAAATATTTAACAGAGCTCTCCCCCACCCCTTGCAAATATTGTGAGGGAAGTTTAAAAGTTGTTACCCACGCCACAAATAAAGGACCTCTTTACGTATGGGGTCATCCATGGTGTCCAATCATTAACATTTAAGATTGTAACATCAAAATCAGGGGGTTGCAAATGGCATAAAATAATGGTCATTAATAGATTAATGGTACATTAATTCAACATGCAATCATGGGCGTCGCTAGGAGTTTTTCCAGGGGGGGGGCAAAAATTTTCCGGGGGGAAGGGCTAATAACTTTATGACATTTTTTTTAAATGTAAGGGGGGGGGGCAAATGCCCCTCCTTGCCCCCCATATATACGCCCATGCATGCAATATTTATTTATTTTTAAAGTTCACTTAATACTTACGCATTACAATATGGCAACTTCTCGAAACCTTTGTAATTTTTCATATTTAACGTCATTCCGCAAACTTCGCATTTGAAACAAAGTTTGTGCCAAATCTAAAGTAGAGATAGAAAAGAAAAAAAAAAAGACATCATTAAAAATAAATGACTTAAATAAAACTGAATTATCTTAATGAACTACATTGATCACGTGATCAAGTCACCTCTGGACATTAGCAATAGTGGCCGTCAGTTTATAGCCGCATGCTAAAAAATCACAGGTTATTCGGTAATAATGACCTGTGATCCAAGATCCTTACCGGGACTTTTTAAGAAAAAAAAATAATAAATTGGGCCGTCGAGAAAATTCTGGGATCTGATGAAACCAAGTCACGTGTGTACATACAGTGCTGCCCCCCGTTTTAAACGAACATTATTCATCGCTGCGTACCCCTGCATAACATTTCCCCCATACCCCTTTTGTGTACGGGTGCCACCGGTTGAGAACCGCGGCTCTAACAGACCACACCCCCCACCACCCCCCTCCTCCCCCAGAGGAGTGCTGCTGAAGTTATTTGGGTTTCACCTGGAATTTATTTTTTAAATAAACAGTACATTACTGCAAAAATAATTATCAAATAGCATTTTTTTCAGAGGTTTGGGGGGGGCGGGCTTGCGTCGATCTTGATGGGCTCCTCGCTGACATTCATGGGGCCCTCTGAGCGATGTACCGGCTGTAATCAACTTTCAGGCAAGCTAGTAATTTTTCAATAATTTTGCTACCCGCCTTCTGTCTGCCCTGACCCCGGGGAGGAAATATAAACCGGTATGTGAAATAATAGACAGTACTCATCGATCTTAATCGATTTGTACTTGTAGTTGTGCTTTGTTTCTTTTTAAATAACGAGTGTACTCAATCTTAAACCTTGGGTACTTGTAATCGAAGTTTACAAATTTTTATTTTTTTTTTGTAAAGTGTGTGCTTCCTTTTATTTTCCACGTGTGTTTGATGATTATACTCGTACATGTACGTCATTGTACGGTCAGCAGTTGGGACATCCCTTGGTTACCACCTATGCCTGGCTCTATGAAAACTGCCCAGATATTGGTTACTGGTTTGATAGTAGGGTGGTTCGATTCATGATAGTAGGGTGGTTGGATTCATGATAGTAGGGTGGTTGGATTCATGATAGTACGGTGGTTGGATTCAATTATAGGTTGTAGTTTTGGTTTTTTTGTTTTGTTTTTGTCGTTTTTTTTTTTGCTTACAAAATTAAATCTTGAAGATTAAAGGAGAAAACCTACAGGTACGGATGGCCTAAAGATCACCGTTTTTTTTTTAATTAGAGTAGAACTCATTTATACCATTGTTGGGGCCAAGACGTGTGTAAGAAGCGCGACACTGCATTAACCGCGCATCGTCACAAGTTTCACTGCAAACGAGTACAATGACGGTCAGCACAAAGAGACATCCTGAGCTGGGTCAGCCTGCCATTTCCCCACCACCCTGCAGGTGGATGGGGGAGGAAAAAAGGGGGGGGGCATCGCGGTGTAAGCCATGCATTTTCAGGTTGATATCGATCGATAACTGTTTATTGTTAGATATACAAATACACGAGACGAAATAAAATGTTTCTTTTAATTTTTCCACACAGACGAAATGTGTGTGAAATGTCATGATGATATCACTGGCCTATAATTACTTATTTCCTGCAGACTGTCACATCATTAGAGCCAGTACAATAAGTAATTTTAAGTGGTGTCATTTACTGTTTATGATATATATGTAATTATGTATGTATTATGGACATGTAATGTAGATATGATGTTGAATTGTGGACATAAAGAGGGGGGGGGGCAAACAATGAGCGGGGGTTAGGGGAGAAGAGAGAGAGAGGTGGTTGGGAGGGAAAGGGGGTTGCTGTTTACAAGCTTAATGTAATCAAACTGAGTTAACATAACCCAAGAAAACACACGAGCGGAAACCGAGGGCATCTGTCTCCATATCAGCCACCAAATAGTGTGGGATTCCGTGGAGACCGCGGATCATAAAATACACACCACACGCCGTCATGTGCTTGTATAATTGGGTTATGACCTTGAAATTCAAGACGCTCTTTCTTCAAGGAAGGAGTCAGGCATATTTCGGTACATTTTATTTGAAAATTTACGCAGAAAGAAGTAATAATGAATACAATAAATGTTTCAGTTTCAGTCAGGGGCGGTAAGTCTAATGCCATTAAACAAACAAAAAAAAACTTCATCATCAAAGGTCACAATTTAGACATTTGTATAATAATATATATATAAGTGATTTGGGTTCTGCGTTAAATCGAAAGTAAAGAATTAATACATCAGTATTCCAGTTTAAAATACAATCATGAAAAAATCGGATCTAACCGAAACAAAAAATGACCTACCCTACCGATCAAGCCTAAGGGGATGCAACTCTATGCAAAGATTTTGCAGGGTACAGCTAGTGTAAAATAAAATCATCAA
Organism: Bulinus truncatus; assembly: GCA_021962125.1. NCBI lineage: Eukaryota > Metazoa > Mollusca > Gastropoda > Planorbidae > Bulinus > Bulinus truncatus. The sequence continues at coordinate 695,352 of JAGDYQ010000252.1, forward strand.
CATTTCACGATTTGTTAATTTTTACTTGAATAATAAACGATCTATATTTTAACAGCTTAAGTTAGTGTATTTAATGTGTGGCCCACAACAATCATTTTTCCTCAAACTCGGCCCCCGAAGTAGAAACGTTTGTAAACCCTTTATCTGCTTATATATATATATATATATATATATATATATATATATATATATATATACTACATTGACAATGATCCCTCTAATTTTTCGAAGGCTGTGTGCGGCTAAAGATATTGGCTATGTGCGGCTAAAGATATTGCCTCATATTTAACACTCGCACAGATGAAAACAACCACTGACGTTTGCAATGTCAAATCGCAGTATATAGAAATCAAAACGCATCCTTGGTTCGGATCTATACGTCCTATCTACCATTTATTCAAATATGTTTGCTTTATGACGGGGGTGGGAGGGGGGCATCTAAGTTCAAGATTAATATTTGTTAACCCGTATATATGTAAAATATCTAAAAGATGCATATCGAAAAAGTATTGCAGCCGTGTTAAGCATATAGGCCATTCAAGAGGAGATAACCTTTAGAAGAGAATGTAACTCGAGTTAATTAGGGATTTGTTTTATTTATTTTTTTGCAACATAGGTTGTGGACTTGTGGTTTTTTGTTGTTAGTTTGTGGGGTTTGTTTTTTTTAAATATTATTCGTTTCAAAAATTAAGTCGGGTGAATAATCTGACATAGAACCACGTTTAGCTTATCCCAACGACTCGTTTTGTAGCTCATAAATTCGTTTTAAAAAAAAAAAAAACACTAAAATATGTATTTATTAAACACAAATAAACATGTATAGTAGGTACGTAGACTTGATGTCCTGGTATGTTGTTACACACTGACGGCGACAGACTGACTGTCACTGGCTGTTACTGACTTTGTGTGTGACTGACTGTGATTGACTATGACTGACATATGACTGAATATAAACTACCTGTGACTATGACTAACTGTGACTATGACTACCTGTGACTGACTATGACTACCTGTGACTGACTATGACTAACTGTGACTATGACTACCTGTGACTGACTATGACTACCTGTGACTGACTATGACTAACTGTGACTATGACTACCTGTGACTGACTATGACTACCTGTGACTGACTATGACTAACTGTGACTATGACTACCTGTGACTGACTATGACTAACTGTGACTATGACTACCTGTGACTGACTATGACTAACTGTGACTATGACTACCTGTGACTGACTATGACTAACTGTGACTGACTATGACTAACTGTGACTATGACTAAGACTATGACTGTACCTAACTACGACTTACTGAGTGTGACTATGATGACTGTGTCTGTGACTGATTTATGACTGTGACTATGACTGATTGACTTTGACTGACAGACTGAATATAACTACCTGTGACTATGACTACCTGTGACTGACTATGACTGTACCTAACTATGACTTACTGAGTGTGACTATGATGACTGTGTCTGTGACTGATTTACTGACTATGACTGATTGACTTTGACTGACAGTGCCCGAGACTGGCTGACTATGAGATGAGTGTTTACGGAATTAAAAAGACAAAACAGTCGCGGAATGAAAATAAATCTCTCAATATTTTCGCGCTAATATATGCAGCCGATAAGCTTTTGAAAAACAAATTAATGACGTAATAAATAATAGGTTTAAAAAAAAAGAAATGTAAGAATTATTACTAGAATAGAAAAAAAACAGCGCTTTAAGTAGGTCATTGTTTGTGACTGTAGTAGTTAAGTCCACGTCACGAGACTATAAAAAAAAAACAAGCAATTAAGCCTGTTCCATTCTGGACACAGGACGTGTTAGTGCATTTTCGTGTTATGTATCAGTACGTTTGTTAGCTTTCAGTAAATATTTGTAAATTTTGGAAATGTTTATAAATCCAATTGTGTAATGCATATATCTGTAAAAAAAATATTATAAAGACGTTTCTTTATATTTGAAAAAAATTTTTTTTCTCTTAAATCTAACTACAAGTGGTTTGTGGTTACTGAAATAGGACTCATAATTGAAAACATTCGAAATTGTAGTCATTTAATCGTCCGAAAACTCCGTCAATTGTTGCATAGCTCTGATACTTTCAATTAAACTCAGAACACAAGCTTACTATTTCATTTGATGAGTTTCTTAATAAATCTTGGTGAAACTACGTGCTGCAGTATTTCGCACCAAATGAATGGGTTATTGAACGTACAAGGTGTAGAATGGGGCCATATATATAATATATAAGCCCCTTAGGAGCCCTGAAGCCCGGCCCTCAGAGGTCCTATCGCGAAATGAGCTTTTGATGTACACTTGGCAGGCCAAGACCTACAAAATGATATATACATCATGGGTCTAGGACCTATGGTTGCTGAGATCTAGGGCGCTACTTTGTTAATATAGCTTATATAGTAAAAAACGGTACTTTATAAGCCCCCTTTTACGGCCCTCAGAGGTCAGATCGCGAAATGAACTTTTGCTGCACACATGGCAGGCCAAGACCTACAAAATGATATATACATCATGGGCCTAGGACTTATGGTTGTTGAGATCTAGGGTGATGACAGACAGACAGACAGACAGACAGACAAAACGGGGACAATTTTTTCGAAAATGCTCTAAAAATTGTATTACAATAGAGATCAGGTAATGATATACAAATTATAATACTGGAAGAAAGAAGGTGGGGCAGAGAAAGACGACACCAAAAGTCAATCTACTTAGACGAAGACATAACTGTTATTAGAAGACTGTTGGGGTTATCTAGGTCAATACGGACTTCTGCCAGGCGATGACGCCTAGAGCGCGGGATGTGCGCTAGTGTATTATGAAGCTTACCTAAAACTTGATTCCAGCAGTGCCGAACCTAGGGATTCGGGGGCCCGGGGGGGCTTAACCTCTTTGGGGGCCCCTGCATTTTGACATTCGACACCATGACATGAGGACTTTGGAAATTGGATCCACCCCCACCCTAGCTACGAATCTGGATTCCAGTTTGTGTGCATATTTTAATCACGTGCGGGCGATAAAGGGAAAACAACATTAGGTTAACTGACCCTGTGAAGAGAAAACTTTCAACAAGTATTGCAGGAATTAGTCTTGTATTGTGAAGTGAGAAAGCGTACATGTAATTGCGTCATCGATTTATGATTAAAATAAAACTAAAAGGGCAAACTGATGACGTCTTTACAGTGATGGTTTAATGAAAACGAGACATCTAAGTGTGGCCTTATAGCTAAGCGTGTACAACACACACGTTGACGAGATACATGTAAAAAGCAGGCGCTTGGTATTGATTGTTATGACTTGTGAACACTGTTAGATTGTAGTACTTGTGTGGGTTGCGGAAATGACAAATTTAGATGGACGATGCGCATTTTGTATAATTAATATTGTGTGTGTGTGGAACTATATTTGGCAGTAAAGGGTGCAAATGTCAGTGGTTGTTTTCATTTGCGAGTGTTAAAGGGTGAAGTTTGTTTTTGTTTTGTTTACTAAATAAAGATGGACAGCATTCTGCCTAAGATCTATAGTCCTTATAGTGTTAATCCAGAAGCCTCTATCTATGCAGATCAGAAAACTTGTTAACTATTGGAAACATAACAACAACAAAAAAAAAACTATCATTACGTGAAATCTATTTTGTTATAATAAAAATAATGTAGCATGAACTGTGAACTCTGTGACGTCAACGTCGTTTGGAGGGTGGGAATGTCCTCAATATTTCTGTATCACCGGGAGGGTGGGGGGGGGGGGTCCCTTTATATTTCTGTATCACTAAGAAGACCAATCTGGTGTTGTTGGTTTCCCTCTACAAGCCGACAGTTAAACATGCTAAGTCAGCGATGTGTACAAACACACAAATTTGTGTGCAGCGCACGCTGCGATACCGTACCAAAAAACGATGGTTTAATACAGTAACACTCACACACAGTAGACACAAGTGGTAACGGTGTTATTTCAGATGCAGGTGGAGGGTGAGCAATAATGGAAGGCGAGTGGGAGTTCAGGAGTGAGCGATGCACTTTAGGAATTTATTTCTTTTTAAACAGAGATCTTCATTCGAAGAAAAAGGAATGAGAGAACGTGAGGGGAGCGCTATATCAAGAGCGATAGACACTATTTATTTTGTTTCTCTTCTTTCTATTTATACTCAGGAATGTCACGCGCGCGCACCGGTCTCGAGAAGTCTGGCAATCCTGAGTAAGTAGCCGAAAATAGATTGGCGAGTGGCCGCCCCTCGTGTCGGCGACACATGTTCCACACAAATCAATGTGAGAGGCGAACACGTAGGTTTTCTTAGCGCCATATGGGATGCAGTATGTTCAGAGAATGCTGATCGAGGGCTAAAATGATTATACGTACCTAAGGGGGGAAATATGTTTACACGTATCGTATGTTACAAATATCACATTAGGAATAGAAACAAAACAAAAATACATTTCATGAGTTGAGTTTATTTACTAAGAAGAAATAACAGTCGATTCATTTTAAAACTAAAACTATGAAATATCAACATATCCCCCGATAAATAGCAAATAAATAATGGTGACCGAATGCGGCTTTAAGAGGTCAATGCGGCTTTTAGAGGTTAGTGCGGCTCCCAATATATCATTTAAAATATCATTTATTGATTTTGTTCACAAAGTCTTTAGTAAATGACTTTGTTGTGGCTATTTAAAGTTGTTGTTTTTTTTGTATTCTATTTATAAAAAAAACTGGCATTCCGCTCTCATAAATCCCATGCGTGGCCAACCTTAAGATGTATCAACCGGAAGACAGCTGAAAATGAAAAAAAAAAGAGCGTAATGAATCTACTCTGCTGACTGTTCGCCAATTTAAGAAGTATCGTATGAAGGGCGGCGCGACCCGTATTTGATTGACAGAGGGATAGCAAAAGTTTAAAAAAAAAAACAAAATCAAAGATTTTTGAAATTATAAGATTCCCTTCTAGATATATACATTACTAGACAGACAGACAAACGGGCGGCCAGCCAGCCAGCCAAACAAAGACAGACCGACAGATATAGATAGATGACAGACAGACAGACAGCCAGACAGACAGATAGATAGATAGATAGATAGATAGATAGATAGATAGATAGATAGATAGATAGATAGATAGATAGATAGATAGATAGATAGATAGATAGATAGATAGATAGATAGATAGATAGATAGATAGATAGATAGATAGATAACCAACAAACCAACAGTACCATATATAGGTGTGATATATGGGCCAGATGCAGCATGTGGGTTAGACAACCACCCAGCCGGATTTCAAAGTCATTTCTGATTATTTACCCCCCCCCCCTTTTCCAACCCGCCTCCCCCTTCCATATGTGAATGCTGTGGAAAATCAAAAACTGAGAAACTCGGTGAGCCACGGGAAACTCATATGTTTACAAAACCTACTCTATATGTTAGGAACACATACGTGTTCAAAGTGAGGCATATTTATGTCATTAAATTATCTAAAATTGTTTCTAGTCCTTCAGCGTATCGTCAAATCTACCACTTATGTAAACTTAACATCCAGCGACAAGCAACAACAAAAAAACAAAACTAGTAACACTTTAAATTAAAACGATTATTTAATTATTTTGTTAAAAGTAACCCCCCCCCCCCCCGTTACCATGTCTAAGTGTGAAACGTGAAAGCCGGTAAAGAATGTTAACGTTGTGTGTATTTGTGTGTGTGGTGGGGGGGGGGGGGGGGGGGGGGGGGGGGGGGGGGGGGGGGGGGGGGGGGGGGGGGGGGGGGGGGGGGGGGGGGGGGGGGGGGGGGGGGGGGGGGGGGGAGAGGAGGGTTCCAGTGCTATGACACATCTCTTCGTTATTTGTGTACTTTACTTTGATAACAAATGGTTGCAACAATGTTGGTAAATTATTTTTTTTTCCGGTGGTGTCACTTGCTAATCATTGCGGTGTGCTTACAAAAGAGTTGACAAGCAAAATAATGAGTAGGGAGCGACCGATAATCGGATCGGTATCGGTATCTGTATCGGTAAAATGCTGGGCAAAAATATCGGTATCGGACTATCGGTAAAAAAGGCATATCGGTCGCTCCCTAATAATGAGCTAAGAAGCCAACATCAAATCTAGTACATCTAGATTGTTTTGATAAATATAGTTCTGAGGCGAAGAAGCGGGGGGTGGGGGGGAATAATTTTAAAAATATCAATGTTTACAGTAATGAAGTTCGCCAGCTCTCATAAATCAATAATGTCTACCTCGATCAACTGGCAAGCGTCCTGTCGAGTGACAGATTTGAACAGGAAGCTGTAAAGAGCACACACAGGCAAGGATAGTGAAACTTGGAGGCTTTAACAGAGATATTAATAGAACTATAGCGATAGTTTAACTCAATAACACCGATATGATAAATAATGAAATTAACATGTGATTATAGTTTAAAGGAGAAATGCTGTGTGTGTGTGTGTATTTATAAATATACGTTCATGTATTGTCTAATAATTATTACAGATCAAAACATGCTATTTATATATAACAAGCAATTAAATCGATGTCGAGTCTGAAACCATACCAGTATAGATACATTGGTCAGTTATGTCAGTGTATATACTTCGAATCGATGGTACAAATAATGTCACAATCTTCATGTGTACTCAGGGTCGTTATAAGGTCATCGTAGGCCCTCCCCGATTTCATTTTTTAATATTTTTCAAGAATGCACCGGCACTTATTTGCCATTCTGGCTTTCGTAGGCCCTTGAAAAGTCCGTAGGCCCTAGGCACAGTGCCTACTGTGCCGATACGATAAAGCGGCCCTGTGTGTACTGAGCGTTTCGTATTTACCCCTTCTCCCCTCCCCCCTCATAGATCCCCTAACCAATAAAAAAATTATAAGACAACTAATGGATCAATATTTTTTTTATTTATAAAGTAAGGGTCACTAATGGTCAGATTTTGTTCCGGTGAATCACCACATAACTGACACATGGACAAACACTATTCACATGACCTGTCATAATTCACTACAGTTACGGTAAAGTCAAATATGGCCGCACAGCAATGAGTTAAGTTGAAGAGGGGCGCTGAACAAATGGACAAAAATTGAATTTAACAACTGACCGTACTCACAAGTATTCTAAGGAAAAAAAAAGAAGCTATTTATAGGTATCATCAACGGCTTAGTGAGGGGTGGGCATCATGCCCCGGGCGCTGCTCACAAAGGGGCGCCAAATGGTCCACAAAACATATATTACATTGTTTTCGAATTTGAGGGGGCGCTATTTATAGGTATCATTGCCGTGATGAGTAGTGTTATTTATAGGTATCATTGCCGTGATGAGTAGTGTTATTTACAGGTATCACTGCCGTGATGAGTAGTGCTATTTATAGGTATCGCTGCCGTGATGAGTAGTGCTATTTATAGGTATCACTGCCGTGATGAGTAGTGCTATTTATAGGTATCACTGCCGTGATGAGTAGTGTTATTTATAGGTATCACTGCCGTGATGAGTAGTGTTATTTATAGGTATCATTGCCGTGATGAGTAGTGTTATTTATAGGTATCATTGCCGTGATGAGTAGTGCTATTTATAGGTATCATTGCCGTGATGAGTAGTGTTATTTACAGGTATCATTGCCGTGATGAGTAGTGCTATTTATAGGTATCATTGTTCAAGAACAATGCAATGCGCTATAACAATCAAGAATGTGTGTGAAGTCCCTGAAAGGATGAGATAAAATCTCTTAGATCCCATAAACCTTTTACTCGCCGCAGACCGGCGGGGGGGGGGGGTGCGTTGATTATTTATATGTTAGATTGTTTTCATTTACAATGCTACAATGCCAATGCCTCCCCGCCAGTGCCGATAGAGCAATGGGGGCTCAACGGGAGATTTAGCGGGGACTATCAACATGACCGGAAATATAAAATATCAATATAAACATTTCTCGTCTCACGTCTGTCTGCTGTAGATCGAAAGTAAGAATACTGTTTCCTGTTTAAATATTAATGGCCTCTTGCCCGCGCCTCGTTTCGATCATAACGTTAAATAGTGTAACAACAGCTTTAGATAGATCCATACAATTTTAGAACCACTGGTTATCTGGTTAAGTCAACATAGAAAGTTTGTGGGTCCAGGACACAGTCATATATTTTGATAACTAGAATTCCAGCGGTATCTTTGTTTAGGGTAGATTTAGGTTGTCATCACAGGTCTGTAAACCCCAGAGGTAGGTAAAGATAGATGTAATTAGGCAGACAAAGGAATGCTAGCCCAGAGTGAATATTTGGCCGCACCAATCCCTAGGCTGGAAAAAGGGGCATTAATATGTAGATGAGTTAGAAAGGGTGTTAGAGAGCCAATCAAAAGTTCTGGGGCTTTGGGGTCACGTGATAATTCACCATCACATAAATATGAGATGTAACTGAGATTTGGACAGACGTACAGATCGACAGACCGAGGAGAGACCAACACCTACAAACTGACAGACCGACGATAGAGATAGAGACATCAAGACACCATATTAGATATACGTACTCTTGCCTGTGGGACAGTATAATATATTGACAAGTTATTAAGTATACGTACTCTTGTACATACGATAAGACAGTATACAGGTGTTCAGAGAGAAATCAAGTTATTAAATATACGTACTCTTACTCATACGAGTAGACAGTATACATTCAGAGATAAGTTGAAGATTTACAGTACACAGTCAACGTTTATTCTGCTAAAGCATATTTGTGAATATTTTGGCACTTGAGTGCATTCTATATGTGCTTTTTATTATTTAAATAAATGTTATTGAATCGTGGAACTTGGTCTTATTAATGGTGTGTTGTGTGTGAGTGCCACGAGACTGAACGCTACCATCTTTGAAGTAAAACCAGAGAGAATATAGGCTGCTACATAACCTAATATCAACAAACTACGTAACGTTTAACTACGTAGCGTTATACAAAAAAACATAACGTTACAAATAGATTGTCTCTTATAATTAAACTGACATACTCATGATAGCCTCAAAGTTGAACTACGGTATATCTCTTTGCAGGGTTTAGGTAGCCATTAATAAAGAACCGAATTTATTCTCGCCTAGAACTGGGCTGCCAATTGCGCCAATCTTGATATTTTCTTTATCCATATATATATATATATATATATATATATATATATATATATATATATATATATATATATATTATAAATGCTACCAAATAATAGAGCTGGATTTTTTTTAACAAAAAATAAAGCTGATAACGTTAAGAAAATCTAATTGACCTTTTTTAAAAAAAAATAATTAAATTGTGAGGTCACGGTTCGCTGACAGTTCAAAGGTGCGCTTAAAGAAAGTGCAGCTATACATCTTAAGTACATTTTGAAACTATGTGACAGATTGTTTTGACAGTATTTAACTGGGAAACTTTTTTTTTATTTTTTTTACTGCCCCTTTAGTCGTTAAGACTTTGGCGCATCGCCACTGACCTTATTAGTTGGTGACCTTAAGGTTGCTGAGGTCAAGTGTAAAAAGTTCATTTCCTAAACGTGGATAATTGGAATTCTCAAAAATATGTAATTAATTGTAAAAAAAAAAACAAGTTATTTTGCCTTCCACATACTTTTTTTTTGTTAATTTTCTAATTAAGAGAAATACTGCAGCTGCTAATACCCTTTCCAATCTAGTAGTGACCACTAGTATGTCACTGCTGATTGTACAAGATGTAATATAGATACCCTTTCCAATCTAGTAGTGACCCTAGTATGTCACTGCTGATTGTACAATATGTAATATAGATACCCTTTCCAATCTAGTAGTGACCACTAGTATGTCACTGCTGATTGTACATGACGTAATATAGATATCCTATCCATGTTCGAGCTCAATGATTAAATTTACATAAATTAAGGAAACAATATTAGCTATAATGTCTTTAAAAATGGCAAAATGTATTCAATTTTTTAACGAATAGTCAAAATAAACAGATGGCTCGGTCATGTCGAGAGAATGGACGCAGGCCGCATCCCGAAGGACCTACTTTATGGCGAGCTAGTTACCGGCCAGAGGAAAACAGGGCGACCTAAAATGCGCTACAAAGACACCTGCAAAAAGGATATGAAACAGTACTCCATTAACCCCAAATCCTGGGAGAGCCAAGCAGCCGACCGCCATTCCTGGAGGCTCGCTGTCCGGCAGGGTTCATCGCGCGCAGAGGCTGAGCGACAGGATAATGCTGCCCTAAAAAGATCAAGGCGGAAGCGGAAAAAAGAACAGCTACAACAACCATCTATTTTCAAGCGAAAAAAGAACAGCTACAACAACCATCTATTTTCAAGTGCGACAGGGATTGCCACTCCCGAGTCGGACTGCACAGCCATTACCGGCGGTGCTTGTAGACTCAATTTAGCTACACCATCGTCTCTCGAGACGGACGGATGCCGAAGGAGTGGGATGGACAGGGGGGAGAAAAGGAGGGAGAGGGAGCAGGAGGGAGATGGGAGAGGGAGCAGGGGGAGAGGGAGAGAGAAATGAAGGGAGGGAGAGAGGGGTAGGGAGGGAGAGAGAGATAAAGAGTGAGGGGGGTGAGGGAGGGAGAGATAAAGAGAGAGAGGGGGGCAGGGGGAGAGAGGAAAGGAGGGAGAGAGAGGGAAAGCGAGGGTGTGAGAGAGAGAGAGAGAGTGAGGGGGCAGGGAGGGAGGGAGGGGGAATGAGGGAGGGATGAATGGGGAGAGAGATGGGAGAGAGGGGAGAGGGGAGGGAGAAAGGGAGGGAGGGAAAGGGGGAGGGAGGGGGGAGGAGGGGGAGAGAGAGGGGAGACGGAGGGAGGGGAGAGAGAGGATGGGAGAAATGGGAGGGAGTGTGGAGATGAAAGAGAGAGAGGGCAGGGAGGGAGAGAGGGGGACGGGGGTGAGAGAAGAAGGAAGGGGAGGGAGAGAGGGGGGGACGGGGGGTGAGAGAAGAAGGGAGGGAGATAGGGAGTGAGAGGGAGATGGGAGATTTAGAGAGGGAAGGAGAGGGAGGGAGGGAGAAAGGGAGGGAAGAGAAGGGAGAGAGGGGTAAGGAGGGAGGGGGAGGGAGGGAGAAAAGCAAAAGGTAAACAGAAAACCTTATTTTAAACCCGGGCACTTGCAACTAGTATATATATATATATATATATATATATATATATATATATATATATATATATATATATATATATACTTATTATTATGGCTTCACACTTCTTCTAAAATCCTTCTTCATTCCTTTATCTTCCTCAAACTGTACAAATCAGACAGCATGAAAAAACATCAACAATTCTTTGCATCACAAAGGCACAATACAGCACCAGCGCGCAAGTTCTATTCGAACATCGGGAAACGACGTCACAGAGGAATTTTATTTATGTCGCCGTCGAGATTACTTTAATATAGTAAAATACTAAAATAAAAAAAAATTAATTACAATTAAACTACCCATCGAGATGAAACGAAACCTGTCCTATAACCTTCCCCATGTAATTATGTGTATGTGTAACAAATTTCACATTATTTGGTTATCTGGATCTTGAGTTATAAGGGAACAGACAGACAGACAGACAGCAAATGCCTCTTATAAGTATAGATATATATATATATACTAGTTGCAAGTACCCGGCTTTGCCCGGGTTTAAAATAAGGTTTTCTGTTTACCTTCTGTTTTCTCCCTACCCCTTCTCTCCCTTCCTCTCTCTCCCTCCCTCCCTCTCTCCCTTTCCCTTCCTCCCTCCCTCTCTCTCACTCTCTCTCCCTCCCACCCTCCCTCTCCCATCTCCCCTTCGTTCTCTCCCCCCTGTCCATCCCCCTCCCTCTCTCCCCTTCCTCCTTCCCTCTCTCCCTCCCTGCCCCCTCTTTATCTCTTCCTCCCATTTCTCTCATCCTATCTCCCTCTTCACCTCTTCCTCCCTCCCTCATTCCCTCCCTCATTCCCTCTCTCCCTCCATGCCCCCCTCACTCTTTAACTCTCTCCATCCCTCTCTCTCCCTCCCACCCCCCTCTCCCCTTCGTTCTCTCCCCCCTGTCCATCCCCCTCCCTCCCTCTCTCTCCTTCCTCCTTCCCTCCCTGCCCCCTCTCTCTTTTTATCTCTTCCTCCTATTTCTCTCATCCTCTCTCCCTCTTCCTCCCTCCCTCATTCCCTCTCTCCCTCCCTGCCCCCGTCACTCTTTATCTCTCTCTCCCTCCCTACCCCTCCCTCTCTCCCTCCCTCCCCTTTCCACCTCTCTCTTCCTCCTCCCTCCCTCATTCCCTCTCTCTCCCTGCCTGCCCCCCCCCCCGTTATTTATCGATTTGGTGAACTTTCAGTATTTTGGTCAAATTAACGCATTTAGGTATTGCATTAAAAATTTTAATCGCAAATTTTTTTGACGCGTTAATTGCAAATTAACGCAGTTTAATCAGCAACCCTAATATATATATATATATATATATATATATATATATATATATATATATATATATATATATATATATATACTTATTATTATGGCTTCACACTTCTTCTAAAATCCTTCTTCATTCCTTTACCTTCCTCAAACTGTACAAATCAGACAGCATGAAAAAACATCAACAATTCTTTGCATCACAAAGGCACAATACAGCACAAACCAGCGCGCAAGTTCTATTCGATCATAGGGAAATGACGTCACAGAGGAATTTTATTTATGGCGCCGTCGAGATTACTTTAATATAGTAAAATACTAAAATAAATAAAAATTAATTACAATTAAACTACCCATCGAGATGAAACGAAACCTGTCCTATAACCTTCCCCATGTAATTATGTGTATGTGTAACAAATTTCACGTTATTTGTTTGTCTGGATCTTGAGTTATAAGGGAACAGAGAGACAGACAGACAGACAGACAGACAGACAACGAATGCGTCTTATAAGTATATATATATATATATATATATATATATATATATATATATATAATACACACACATAAGAAATTGATAGAGAATCGGGCTGGCAGACAGATAGTTTGATATATGTAAAGTACAACAGGACTGGGCAGACCCAGACAAATTAGACAAACATGTGGCGGACAGTCCGTTGAAAAAAACAACCAAAAAATGATTAGGAAATAAAACACACACACAAAAAAAACAGTGAAAAGCGATACATCTTGTCCAGCACTTGAGTTGTCCAGAACGAGGCCAGCGAGTACAACAAAGTCCCGAGCCCATAATTTGAAAGAACTCTCTATATATATATATATATATATATATATATATATATATATATATATATATATATATATATATATATATAGTCCAAATATACGTTACGCGAGTATCAGTGCCAAGTTGAGCTCTAACTTTCTGATAGAAAGAAAAAACCATGTAAAGACTTCCACCTAAGATGTTTACCCCTTGAGACGAAGGAAACAACCAAACAAAAACAAAAGGAAAGAAAAATTACTGTTACTGGATCGAGATGGGGGGGGGGGGGAGAGAGAAGATGGTAAGCTTTAGTATGTTACCGCTTAAGACGAGTGATAAAGTTTGATGTAATCAAGTATGAAAGATGGATAATACACTGCTAGAATGGAAAGTAGAATGGAGAATGGTGTTTACATATATAGCAATAGAAGTTACTAGAAGAAAAGGGTTACAAACTTTACATACAGCGCTAGGTGCTAACATAACTGGGGATTACATATACTATTAGGAACTAACATAGTATGGGATTACATATACTATTAGGAACTAACATAGTATGGGATTACATATACTATTAGGAACTAACATAGTATGGGATTACATATTAAGCTAATGGCTAGTGTAGCATGTTAATTTTACAATGAGCTAATGGTCAAAGTAATATGATTAAATGTTTAAACACTTTGTGATAGTATAATAATATAGTATAAAAGTAACATGAAACGTGGTCCAGATAGTAGTTATAAGATCTAACGAGAAATTTGTTAATATGGAGATAAAAAAAAATATTACTGAACGCCAACTTGAAAGTGCGGGTAATATAACGCAACTGCTACGAGCTTGTGGTAGAGAATGGAAGGCCGGTAACTTCAGATGGTCTCATCCCAGCTTCTGTATGATGGTGATGGTAATGATGTGGGGCAATTACGTAAAAGGTCGAGTCTGTATCACCGTGTGTGAGAGTGAGTGAGTGTGTGTGTGAGTGTGTGTGTGAGTGAGTGTGTGTGTGACTGCACAGATGAGGCAGACGAGTGATGGAGTGTATACAAGACACACGGGGCTAATGGAAACACAACAAACCTTTTGGACGTAGAATGGACAGACTGACTTGAAGTTCAATGTAAGGGGGGGGGGGAGAGCTTCACCTTAAAAAACGTAAGTCAATAAAACAAGAAAGTAAACATGCACACAGCGTACATATTTTAATCAAAAGAAGAAAAAAAAACCTAGAATTGCGTATTTTTTCCCCTCGTATTTACGTCGTCTTTTAATTGGAGAGAGGGGTTGAGTTAATGGCCATAAACATCAGACAGGTATGGTGTCAGAGTACGCTGGGTGTGCATCTAGTAAGGAGAGGGTGGGCCGGGGGGGGGGGGGCGAGTGACGAATTACTCGCAGGAAAAAAAAAACATTGAAAAATAAAACAATTTAAGGAAAGGATAATTTCCCTGCAGTCAGCACATATTTACCAACTGCAGACAGACAGAAAGACAGATAGATAGATAGACAGAAAGACAGACAGGGCCAGACAGACAGACAGATAGATAGATAGTGAAAACTCGATCTCCTCATTCCAACCTGACCAAGTCATTCCAATGAAAACAATCATACACTTAATTGTGCATGTGAGTCACGGGGGGTCATTAAGAGTTACGAAATGGGTCAAAACTCCGCAATGCTGAGTGGGCAGACACACACACACACAACTATTAATGGTCAGCACCATGTCCCATTTATTATCATTCATCATCGTTTCATGCGCTGGGATGTTTAATGTTTATTTACATACGACCGTGACTACACCAACAATTGTTGTGTCCACTGACACGTTACGTGTGTGACTTATCGGAAATTACGCCACAAGACCGTGACCATTGGTGCAGTAACTAAGGAAAGCAACGCACAGTAACTGCCCGTATCAAGAAAGAGTTAGGAGGGGGGTGAAGAGGAGGATGGGGTGGGCCTTAATGACTGGAAGTTCAAGTACAATTTACAGGAATTGGGTCCACAGCTTGGTGGTGAAGATAAAAATAGCTTCATTCTGTAAAACTGTTAACAGCCTCTATTTTTGGGGCCCGGGCAGATATTTCCAGATAAGTATGCTCGGAGAGGGGGGGGGCATAGGCAAAAGTAAATATACGGGCCCTCTTAGAATCAGATTTAATAGGAGTCCATTCTTCAAGGTGCCCCTCTAGTGGACGTAGCCCTAAGCGGTGGCCCAGGTGGTAACAACGCATCTGTCTGTATGTCTGTAACAACGCATCTGTCTGTAACAACGCATCTGTCTGTATGCCTGTAACAACGCATATGTCTGTATGTCTGTTACAACCCATCTGTCTGTGTGTCTGTAACAACGCATCAGTCTGTATGTCTGTGACAACGCATTAGTCTGTATATCTGTAACAACGCATTAGTCTGTATGTCTGTAACAACGCATCTGTCCGTATGTCTGTAACAACGCATCTGTCCGTATGTCTGTAACAACGCATCTGCCTGTATGCCTGTAACAACCCATCTGTCTGTATGTCTGTAACAACGCATCTGTCTGTCTGTATGTCTGTAACAACGCATCTGCCTGTCTGTATGTCTGTAACAACGCATCTGCCTGTCTGTATGTCTGCAACAACGCATCTGTCTGTCTGTATTTCTGTAACAACGCATCTGTCTGTCTGTATGTCTGTAACAACGTAACCCCAAATGAATATTACTTAGTTCCTATCCATGTGTGCTACCTAAAGTCTTTATATTTCTTGTGGGGGAAAATCAGTATGGACGACGCACATAACATATCGAAAGGTGTTGTGGATAAAGTGAGGTGGGGGTGGGGGAGGGGCGAACTGAGCTATGGGCCATGAGAGTGAAAGGTTCAGAACCACCCCCCTCCCTCCCGCCACCTATTGTTACCGACCAGTTGTTGAACGACGCTGTTTGCAGTCGCTCGTGCACAGTGAATGGTTGACTCACAGGGAGTCTTGTGTGTGTGTGTGTGTGGAGAGGGGGGGGAGATGGAGAACAAAGTGTTTCCGTGTGGCCGCTAGCGTAATTTTTTTTTTCATTGACAATCGGATTAAACCAGGGCGAAGTTTAACCTAAATGAAAATCCCATCCAACAGCTTTCTCGACATACTTAAGACTTAAAAGTTTTTACTTACCTGGACAACGGTGCGTGTGTGTGCGTGTGCGTTAGGGCATCTTACGGCGACTTTATTAGAGATGTTCACTAAAACCATCTTCGATGGGGTGGGAGGGGGGGGATATTAGGCAGAAGCGAGAGAGAAAATTTAGTTAAGAATTAATCTGTGCTATATTCAATTCGGTAAAATTAACAGTTGAGTACAGCGGATGTCGTCACTAAGGGCGGAGAAATCCTACAACAATAATTCCCCCGACCTATATATTGCTCTAAATAGTTATTTTGTTGCAAATATAATATATATATATATATATATATATATATATATATATATGTATATATAAGCGATTAAATCGAAAGTAAAGAATTAATACAACAGCATTCCACTTTAAAATGCATTCACGAAAAATAACCTATCCTACCGATCAAGCCTAACTAAAGGGGATATAACTCTAAGCAAAGGTTTTGCAGGGTACAGCAAGTAGGTCTATATATATATATATATATATATATATATATATATATATATATATATATATATATATATATACTTTAAGTTAAATCTTTACTAAGTAAACGTAAAGTTTCCTAAGCCAATAAGGCCATCGGGGCAGATTGAAGAGTATATATAATTCATATGTTTCTGTAGCCACGGTATGCATATTAAGTTATTGGGTGGTTAGAACAGGACAAACTTTTCGAACTGCGGGTTAACTATAGGATGTTTAAATTTTATAGAAAGGGCGTGACCGAGATGTGTGATGTGCTTATATGAAATGATTTAAATTAAATGTAAAAGTTATTGATGTGAACAGCAGAAGGGGCGAAGAGCACGGGACGGACCAAACAGCATCACGGGCCGGACCTCCCCCCTCCCCCCATGGGCCGTAGTTGACCCATGTCCAGGCTAGCACAACGCCCTGCTGCATTTACTTTTCCCGTGCCAAAAAGTCAGGTAGACATATATAAAGCAATCTTCATTGAAGCCATGGGGGGGGGGGGGGGGCTGCTACTACACATGATTTAATTTACAAAGGCGGTAAGTATATCCCGAGCAACACACCAATACAAGTAGTTGATCACTTCAGAACTACCGATATAGCAGTACTACTTCCACTCCTCAACACATCTTATCACTTGTTGTCAAGTGGTCACGTGATATATACATCATACCAAGTCACAAACACCACAACAACGCATCACGGACTGGACCAGAACACAATGGCTGTCTGTGAATCATACACATCAAACACAGTGTCTTGTTAATATACAAAATGCGCTGCTGTTTGTTGTGTGTGTGTGTGTATGTGGCCTCTATCTGGCAAACAATAAAAAAAAACGAAAAACACACACACGCGCACATATTTACATTTTGTCTCACACAAGGACACCAGAAGGGAATGGAACATTTTTGTCAAAACAAACCATTCAAATTTCACATATAATTTTGATGTTGTCCACTGGTCGCTGAACAGATCGTTGACAGGCACAACTTCATTTCTGTCATGTCAAATAATTGAAATTGTCTAAGTGTTTATAAATAATACTATTGACAAGTTGTACTAAAAAAATATTCCCCCCCCCCGACTCATGTTAAATGCAGCCATACAATGGCAGAGCAAGGGAGATAAATTGTGTGGTTTGTTATTATTGTTGTCATAAAATATACTTTAAGTGATGCCTATTAGTCATTGTAAATTATTCATAGATAGCAAATATGTTTCGTAAACATTTTAATATGAATATCATGTACAAGCTCTAAGCTTACATTCCATTATATTATGATTAATCCAAACAAAGTGGATTTTCATCAGTGATAACATTCATTGTGGAAAAAAAAGACACTTAATCAGCAAAGGGATTCAAAAAATTAATGAGTCTGCACACATATTCAAACTAAATTTAGTCACTATATAATAACAATGGGTCAATCTGTTGATGATTATGCATTTGGTTTGCTTTGTCCCATTTACCTACCTAAATATAGTCACAATTCTATTTAAACTAAATATAGTCACAATTCTATTTAAAATAAATATAGTGACAATTCTATTTAAACTAAATATATTCAATATTCTATTTAAACTAAATATATTCACTATGCTATTTAAACTAAATATATTCACTATGCTATTTAAACAAATATATTCACTATTACATTTAAACAAAAGCTACAAATGACATAATGGAATCATTATTTTAGTTGTAGCTATTGACATTTTAAAAACAATTTTTTATAGACATTATTTTGAAAAGTTAATAGATTCTATTGCTTTAATTGTTAATTAAAGTACATGTTTAAATGAATTAGCACGGTTTTGGATTGCTTTAACCATCAGGTTTGCCTGTCACACATGTGAATTGAAGTGGGTGTCCAACAAATGCTAATGATTATTAAATCCAAATAAATGCAATTAGTTCTTGGCTTGGTTTATTTTAACCTAATTTTGTTTCTTAGAATTATTTCACGATAACAAAACACTTTTCTTTAGGGGTCTGAATCTGTAACAAAAACTGATGAATTCCACACTTCATCTGCCTCTATGGCCTATTGGGCTTAGGGAACTTTACTGAATCCCAAAGGCTTGAGAATCACTGAACTATTAAAGGACCACCAACCATTTAATATCCTAGGACTGGTGCAGCAGTGCACAATCTTAAAAGCTCAAGGAACCATTTTTTTTAAAGGATCGGCTTCTATAATACAGCCACCTGTGGATATTCCCCCTTTTTTTTTGTTTACAAATCAAAAGTAAAGTGTTTAGCACAGATCTGGGGCAACCTAACCCACTGCCAGCCTGAACTTACTTGACACATTTCAACACAACACTCTGACCTAAATGTGGGACATTCAAGCTGACACTGCAGTTCATTGATCCCCTGGCCTACAGTGATATGAAAGATGTAAGAATGATTTTGGTGTTACAATGTTCTTTAGACTAGCTATATAATCTATAGGCTTGTTTTTTCTTGGTTTTTTTTGCCCACAGATCCTGGTATGTCAACAACAGTACTTCAGGGCCCACCACCCAGAGAAAATTAGGGCTCCAGAACAAAGAAAGTGAATGGGTTCTTATTTATAACCTATGTAAAATTATACACATGTATATGTGAATATAATTTTATTTGTTTCACACAATTGTGGGTTATGTTGATCCGCAAAGAAAATATTTCTTTTTTTTTTTTAATTATTATTTTTTTTAACGCCGCCATTCCCAGCATGATAGGGTGTAGTGTGCCTACCACATCAGCATAGTTGGCGGCGCTGATGCATGTCTGCCATGCCTACAGAGCGGCCGGGAAGGCAGAAAAGAGGGTTTTAAGACCTGGCCGAAATAGCCAGACCAGCAGGGTGTGTGTACTGCTGATCGGCCAGAATGTCAAGGCAAGGGGTTTTTCCTGCCACTCGGACAGAGGGGAGGATGTAATGTGCCTGAAACCTAGCCCAAAATGGCAGGCTGTGAAGGTGTGCTTGAGTGGGACAGAGTGGAAGGGTGTTGTGTGCCGACCACATCTATCACCACTTCCAGATGTGAATACTATGGTCTCGGATGATCCTCACTGACCACAGTACCACCACCTACGCAAGAAGTTGTTTTTTTTCCTGACTAGAGAACCCCCATGATCTTCTCCCCATAGACCATGGTATGTCTCTCAGACCAGGATAGCCTGGCACAGAAAGACCACCTTACTGACCATGGTACCTCCTGTGCCAGGTAAAGAAAATATTTCTTGACTTATGTGTAATTGTAAAGTAATCCTGTTAAAGTATAATTTGGAAATATAAGTCTTCATTTGTACTTATTAATGATCCTTACTAGTTTAAATATTATTAAAGAATATTGCTCTTTTTTAATTTTATCTGTGGTTAAAAATGAATAAAGTTGGTAACATCCCAAGCCTAACCATTACTACATATTCTTTTGAAATGAAATGTTATTGTTTGTATGTAACAGGAAATTATACTGGATTTAGTTTTATTTAAATTTGAATTGTCCTTTGATTTAAATTGGGAGAGTGAATAAAAAATACACAAGACAAACAATTCTCATACTGGAAAGAAGTATACTATATTAAGTGTTGATGTGTTGTCAAAAAAACAAAACAATAAACTTGTATAGCTGCCCATTTGTTATTTAAATTTATCACAATAAAGGAATTCACAGAAATGGTGAGATACTCTTGACAACTTTCTTTGCTCGGGTCTTATGTCTTGCATGCTGAACGATGCTGGCCTTGTTACTACTGTTTTGGCAACGACCTTGTATATTTATAATAGTAAAATTTGGAGAGTATTAAGCATAACTTTTTAAACTTCACAGGCTCCAAACCACAAGGTATATATTGAGTTAATGAAATAGTAGTCCATTCAGGTTACAGCAGATACAATATTGTAAATAATATGGGACAAATGTTCGTAGAAAAAAATATTTTTAAAGAAAACTTCAAATGGATAGATTATCATAATTTATTTTTGAAAAAAATAAATTCCAAGTAAAAATGAGTCACTAATGCTGCCTTAACATTTTAGTCGACATAAGTATTATTAGTGAACACTTGTTTAAGAAAAGAGTGTAAGCTAGGCATTAGAGATTGTTTATGTACACAGTACGCAAATGGTTATTAAGTCAACTAAAGGGCTTTTTAACATGACAAAACCATGTATCAACATAAGAATAGAACAATAGCTGTCTTTTAAACAATTCATTTTGAACAGAATGACCTTTAGTTTTTCATGATCAAGATATTCTTGTGTAAAATGTAAATGTTAAATTAAATAATGGAAATTATATGCTTGTAAAGTCAATCTAACAACTAGTATTTGTATGTTAGCCAGATTAATTCCAATCATACCCATATAGGGTGACATAGAGAAACAGGAACTTTTGAAAAATAACAATAAAAATGGAAAGTTGTGGTGGTTCAACAGCTGTCAATAAAATAATATTGTTGTGGATTTTTTCTTTTTTTAAAATGTATTTCAAAAGTTTGCTATTTTTCTGTATCAACCTGTATAATGCTTGATGTCAAATGTTAGAGGAGTAGAGTAGAAATGTAACATCTTAACATTCTGTAGCTATTGATATGAGAAGAAAGGTAAAGCTAGGTAAATGGGACAAAGCAAACAATATACATAATAAAGAACAGATTGAACAATTTTAATCAATTTTTATTTTAAAATACAGAGTACCTTTTGCATTTATAAAATCATTACAGAGCTCCACATTTATTATTTTTAGCGCATATCTTTTCTTTAAAATTTTTATATTCAATATCAATACAGTATAGAAATAATACTTGAAAGTATTCTACTATAATTGCAGTACTAATTAAATAGGGTGTACATCTTACATCTTTTGAAACTGGATGATCAGAAAGGTGTGGGGGGGGGGGGGGGGTTGCAGGCAACTTTTAGGTGGTTCTTAAAAAAAGAAAATATGCATTAAAAAAAAAAATAGGTGTACATAATTCCATGTCTCTCTTTTAATATATTACATGATCTGTTTCAGTAGCCATATTTGATTTAGGGATTGCATGGTATGCTGTTTTTACTAAGGCTTTACTAATCCAACATATGTCAGGTACCTATTAAAAGCCAGGTGGACTTGGGAACTTTCACTGGGACTTTAAAAAATCCTAAAGATTTCACAGGGGTTCAAACCTATGCTTCTAGATTGACATTCATGTGCTCTACACTGTGCAACTATCTACCCACTTCCCCGCTGATACTAAAAAAAAAAGCTTTTAAACATTACATATGTACCTGGAATAAATCTAAGTCTAGACTAGTGCCTTAGTAGTATTATACTGAAAGTGAGTGATGTTAATGTGATATTGTATGACTAGTGATCAGTGCTCTATTTATTTTAAGAAAAAAACAGTGCCGGGGATGACAAAAAATTTCTGCTGAGCTGGGGATGTCTATGGTTTCATCCCCAGCTGGGATGAAATTAGCTAAAGCAGAGCCGGGGATGATGATTCTCAGTGTTGGGGATATCCCCAGCGGTAAATCAAGCTCTGCTAGTGATATTTATTATATTTCTGCGCTAAACCATTATAGGCTAAATAAATTATAAGAAGTTTTTTTTTTATGTTTCATCAATATTTGATTGTCACTAGTGACTAGTGTGATACTAACCCCAGTGATACTAGTGAAATGTTTTGTAGAATTTGTGTGCTAGAGAAGTCTTGTCATAAAAACTCACTCTCATACAAACATACTATTTCATACAATGATAACAACTAAAATTGAATATCATTGATTGACACGACATAACAAATTACGTGACATGAAATAAAATTGTCTAATGTTCATTTAACCACGTCCTCAGTTTTGTGTGTATTCAGTCATCACTGCATTGTGGTGGCCAAAAATATGTCATTATTAATATTATTGTATATTTGGCCATTATTCTGGTATATTTTGTTATCAAAGTGTTGAAATTCATCCACATGACATTGTTTATGTTTAACAAAGCCACACCCACAAGTGAAAAGCTAGAACCAAAAAAAAGGGGACTGTACTCCATTTGTCATTTTAAATTACCATAAACCGAATCATACATACATGCCCTTAAAAATACTACCGGTCACCTAATAGTTATATGAGATTAAGAAATTAGGTCATTTCATGAAACTAAGTATTATAATAGTTTAAGTAAATGTCTAAATAAGTAATTGATTCTGAAAGATGGGTTGTTTTGTTTGCTATTCGACTCATTGCTATTCCCATCACGAAACTACCGTGTTACTGTGTAAAAGTCGATGCGAAGTGTGAATTCTCAAGTTACCCGAATACACTGGCGAGGGCTTGAATAGAAATTTTCTTACCTTGTCTAGACATTTTAACTCCTCTGTGGGGTAGACAGTTTTTAAACATTTAGCACACTTTTTACTCATGGTGATTTAATCCTAAAGTCCTGTCCCTGGCCAGAAACACTTCTAAATATCCTCCGAAACACACACTAATAATAGATGCAGGTTTTGAAATCAACAAATGCCGATTTTTGGGCACGGAAATGGATTCAAGCGGCAGACAACGCTTACCGCTAATAAAAAGCTAGTGCCGTGTGCAAAATATAAACCGCATCTAGACAAACATGCGCGTTATGCTTGAAGCGTATGACTAAATTATTTAATTTTTATTAGTTGAATTTTCATTATATTTCCGTTAGTTAATTTAAAACGAAAATAATTAAATTTGTAAGAAAGTTTATTAATATCATGTCTTTAAATATTTACTTAAGTATAAATAAATGAAAAGTGTTATTAGTCATCATTGTAAAAAAAAATTAATTTGCTTCATATATTTATTTATATTTTTTAAGGCTCCATATACAAATAAATCAACGGTTTTTTTTTAAATAAAAGCCTCTCGCCTCAATGGCCAGGTGGACATAATCACATTATTAGCCATGTTTGTCATTCCCGAATTAGGTCTACACTCCACTTACCCTACGATGGACAAAAAAAAAGGGAAAAGGGGGGGGGCGTAGATGTTGGGGTGAAACCATTAATTATAGTGTCACTTGTGTTTCGGCTCACTCTGTATAGTCTTCCTGTATACAGTTATCACTTGTATGTGTCACAATACAAAAAAATATCAAACCTTTACTAACAAAAAAAGATAACAATGAGATATATATTTGTAATCGATGTTATCAGTACGGAAGCTATACATGTATATATTTTAAAGCTGTCTGTGATCTTATAAGGTCTTACGTATCATATAATTGGTTGAGAATAGTCTAGTGTTTCATCTTATCAATCTTACCAGCATGATAATCGATTTGATCATATGATTTTCCAAGGCTCCTATAAGCAGAACCGTTGTAACGGACGACGAACAAACTACTAAAGTGACTACCTAGACAGCCCCGTAGCGTGAAAATTTTACAGGAGGGGCCAGGCATTCTACAGCAGGGGCCTGGCAATAGCAGGGGGGCCAGGTAATACATTTTACTAAGTAGAACAAATAAGCGGGGGGGGGGGGCAGACAAAACGCAGGGGGGCCCGGCCCCCTGCCCCCCCCCCGCACGCTACGGGCCTGTACCTAGACCTTTTTCCTCCCCAATATAAAACAATTCTCTCTCCCCTACCCCCTACCCCAGTGTCGAACCTAGGGATTTGGGGGCCCGGGGGGCTTGGTCTCTTTGGGGGGCCCCTGCATTTTGACATTCGACACCATGACATGAGATAATGTACTTAATATTTAATGGGGCCCGGGAGGACTTTCGAATGTGGACACTGTCAAAAAAATCTCATATTAGTTTAAATGATGTAAGAGATAAACATCTCATCCTTACAGGGACCTTACAGTAAAAGTAGCCAAGTAAGGGGCCGTAACCGACCCCATTCCTCCCCCCTTCCAGTTTTTCATACTCATGTTACCAAAGACGTTTGCATTTTATTTCTGTTACTTCATGTGCACACGTCACACATCTTCTCTTGATCTCGCTTTCTGACAAATTTAAGAACCAATAGTGGCCCGCGATTTTTTTTAAATGCCTACCCCCCCCCCGCTTTTTTTTATAGGGGTACGTATTGATACTTTGTCTATGACCCCAAAATATATCTCTGAAAGTCCCCACACACACACACACACACAAATCGTTACATTTTTATGGGGTGTTGTCCTCCATTATGGCCAGGTGGGTGCAGCTCATGTGTTCATGAAGCCCATTTGTGGGGAGGGGAGAACAAATAATCGAAAGCATACAATGTTAATATTGCTAGCGTCTGAGATTCGCCTGGCAACCACCTTTCTTTCTTTTTTTTTTTTGTATCCTTTAAAGTAGTTTAAAGTCATCCTGTTTAACAAAGTTTAAAGTCATCCTGTTTAACAAAGTTTAAAGTCATCCTGTTTAACAAAGTGTAAAGTCATCCTGTTTAACAAAGTGTAAAGTCATCATGTTTAACAAAGTTTAAAGTCATCCTGTTTAACAAAGTTTAAAGTCATCCTGTTTAACAAAGTTTAAAGTCATCCTGTTTAACAAAGTGTAAAGTCATCATGTTTAACAAAGTTTAAAGTCATCCTGTTTAACAAAGTTTAAAGTCATCCTGTTTAACAAAGTTTAAAGTCATCCTGTTTAACAAAGTGTAAAGTCATCCTGTTTAACAAAGTGTAAAGTCATCATGTTTAACAAAGTTTAAAGTCATCCTGTTTAACAAAGTTTAAAATCATCCTGTTTAACAAAGTTTAAAGTCATCATGTTTAACAAAGTTTGAAGTCATCATGTTTAACAATAGCTTGAAATCTTCACAATAAAGACTAATATCTTATTTTGTATTACTCCAGTAGGTCTACTGTGAGTCAACACAAAAATAATATGAAGGTTTACAAGGTAAGTTTGATTGTAAGAAATAAGTTAGTTATTATAAAGACAATTGTATACAGGACTGCCAACTTGGATAATTTTTTTTTATCAAGATCTGGATTATTTTTAAGCCATCTAGATGTAAGACAATACCTTTTAGATAATAGATAGTTATCCAGATAATTTTTTTTTTGTGTGTGTTGCTTAGATATTTTTTTTAAATGATTCAGGCTTCAGAGTTAAGAAAGGGCTGTTTGTGAGTCTCTATACATCCGCATGCGTAAATACAAACTGTTAGTATCCGTGATATATTATACTGATGCATTTAGATACATTTCCTTAGCTATAATCTATGATGCAGGTCAATGCTGAAAACTTTGGCAATTTATATTAACATTTAAACAGGTTTGAACCATCTAAACGTTATAACATGATGCTTAGATAGCCTCATAGATTACTTTCTAGATAATAGCTGTGAAAATTTTCCAGAAACTCATGTGTAGGGGCTGTATAGTATAGTTTGTTTTAATAGTAATATATTCTATTCACATTTAGATAAGTATGTGTAAACATAAAATTATAATATTTACCAACATTATGATTCCCCCCCCCCCCCACTGGAAAACCATTATAAGCTGGGACCAGAATTTCTAGGGCTCCTTACAAACTTTAACAAATGGGCCCCCTCTCTTGCTCCCTTTCCCCCCGCAATCGGGCAATAAAATAAATAATTTACAAAAATGTAAAGGCTTAAAGTCCATGGCGAGTGTTAGGATAGCACCCCACTGTGAACCCACTGTGACCCCCACTGTGACCCCACTGTGAACCCAGTGTGACCCCACTGTGACCCCCACTGTGACCCCCCACTGTGACCCCACTGTGACCCCCACTGTGACCCCACTGTGACCCCCACTGTGACCCCACTGTGACCCCCACTGTCACCCCACTGTCACCCCCACTGTCACCCCACCTTTTGCGGCGGCGTCGTTAAGAGGTACTTGCTAGACCACTAGAAATTTGAAATTTAAATATCAGTTAGCAATGGGACACCAATATTCTCAAACACTCCCCCCCCCCTTCCTACCGAACCGTTTATATGTATCTTAGTGCCCCTAGATAGAGACTTGATATTTGGGAGCTTTAGACAAAGTACCCGTCGTCGGCACCTTAGTATCAGATCCAATAAACAAACACACAATGAGGCAACACTACTGTCACATTTAAAAATCTCAATATTCACTAAAAAAATCGAGACATTTGCCTGAACAAATTATTTACGTAATTCGAGTTTGTTGGAGGATCGGCCTATTCAGGAAATCAAGAATTAAATCATTTTTAGTCATCATCATCATTGCCCGTCACTCCTATCGGAGTAGGGGCCACCAACTAAAGATCTCCAGCGACTTCTGTCTTGAAGCCATTCTCTCGAACTTCTTCCAACTGAACCCCACCCTGTTTATGTCCGCTTCAAATTCTCGCCTCAAGGTGTTTCATTGTTAATACATGTATTTATTTATTTATTTATTTTTTAGAGAAATAAACTGATTTGAAAACAGTTTGACTCGGGGGGGGGGAGGGGGCGGGGAGGGGCGCTGTGGGCAACATGAGCCGAAACCCATTGAGACCCAGCTTCGGTTTTTCTACCTCACTAGTCACTAGTATGGATATTTTAGTGTTGCATCCGATAATCAATGTCAGTGCCGTACATAGGGATTTGTGGGACCCTGCATTTTGACATTCGACACCATGACATGAGATAATGTAGGCTACTTAATATTAAAGAAAAAAAAATGTTGGGGAACCCCCCCCCATCAAGATGGGGCCCGGGGGGGGGACTTTCGAATAAGGACCCCGCTCCCCCCACCCTAAGTGCGCTCTGATCGATATTTAAACTCGATAAACATAGTGAATCGATCTGTGGAAAATCAATAAAATTAGAATGATTGCACCATTCAGATGTTCGCACTGGTGTGTCCATTTAATTAAATTGCACGTTGACCAAATGTTTAAAAAAATGCACGCTAATTTAACACTTTGAGTTTCAGATTCGAGTAGATTTTGTAATAAAAGACTGAGCCGTGCGTAAAGAATGCAGATCTCTTTCACACTATGCATCTTATCCAGGGCCGACCTTAGGCCGATTTGACCGATTGCTCAAAATTGGGCCTCGCCCCTGGTAGGGGCCCCGCGATTTACATTTAGCATATCACTATCAGTCATGGCTCTTGTCACAGGCTATTTTAAAGATTAGAAGATGGGCCTCGCAAGAATCCGTTTAATTGGGCCTCGCTATTCGTAAGGCCGGCCCTGATCTTATCGATCTGGTTAACCCCCCCCCCCCACGCCCCAATACCCCCAGGAGCGTGCTCTACAAAAAATAGGCCTACACATTTCCTCCAATATTGCCTCAAAAAGTAGGAGGTAATATATTTTCATTATTATTATTTTCTCCACTATATAGTTTTGTTGAAATGTTTCCAACACATGCCGCAACACCAAACAATATTTATGTAGATTGGGGATGATTTGGACTTCGAAGCATCTTAGTTAAGTTGTAAGGGGAATAATCCATGTTAATAGTTATTTTGGATAATTTTTAAAACGGAGTTATCTAACTTCAATAACATTTTTTATAGCACCAGAAAAATACCTCTATTTAAGTTAAAGTAAATGAGGTATTATATCGGAAAGGTAAAGTATTTTTAGTATAAAATTGACAGAAAAAATATAATCATGTGAAATATTTCAATTTTAATGGATTACAAGCTGTTTAATTTTTGGAGCATTTGATTTTGGACGAATCCCTGTATAGTTATTTCCCCTCGGGAAAGTGTGGTAATTCAGAGCCGCTATGACCTTACTAACTGAGAAGCTATGTCAATGAGTAGAACCAGATTAACTATTGGGCTAAACCCGGCTAATAAGGATTTATAACTGGTCCTTGTTTACCAGAATATAACAATTCTGCGTGATTTTTTCAAAGCTTTTTTTTACGAAAAAGAAAACGGCAGTAAATGTGAAGAACTGTGACACGGGCTCGTCCATCAATTTAGTACATTTTAGTACTTTTTGTCAACAAGTGGCATGATTTCATTCCAGCCACTTATAAACTTCCAAACATCTATACTGTAGTGCTATTAAATGTGTCTTTACTTTGCAGTAACTTGCTAAGTCAGTCATTGATAATAATGACCGCTGAAGGGCCACAGTGGGTTATTAAATTTGATTGAATGGCCGGACCATGAGCAGAGTAATGGTGTGTCCATAACATGGACGCAACCGTTGTACGGGTCGTGCGGGTCCGGACCCTACCAAAAATCAAGCCACTGGTATTCGACCCTACCAAAATTAGGGGGCAGACATACCAATTTTCATCTTACCTAATATTTTGGAACCTACCAACTTCAACATACTGGTTGCGCCTCTGGTCTATAATATATATATATATATATATATATATATAATATATATATATGAACTCGCATACATTAAATGTAAACGTTTAACGTTATGTTTATGTAAATAAACGGAGGAGCGTGTAATGCAGGTCGGATGAAGTGTGGAAAGCTACAACACAACCTGTGAATAAATGTATCATTAATCTGTGAAGTTCGCTGATTGATAATTCAATATAACTTGAGCTTTTGAACTCTTTACAAACAGTGACGTTAACAAACAGTAATACTTTAATTGTCTACGAACAAAAGAAATTAACCAAATCTTATAGCTATGGCTTCAAGTCTGTTATGAGAAAGAAAACATATCATCGTGTGGTATCAGCATATTTTACTGACAGGCTAACATTGAGTTCAACATTTTTCTCCTTCTTTGTTCTCGATATGTGGACAAGGAGGATTTCAAACAGCCAGGCCTATAGTTATGACGAACTGCACGGTGGCATCCAGGTCCGTCTCGCTCCCATAAAGTTTTTGATTGAAGGAGGTCATCTGTGGCCAGAACCTATTGCGAGCTGTGTCATGTAAAGGGCATGTTTGGAGAACATGTTCTGCATTCTCTGGAGACATCCCACATGGGCAGTCCTCACTGTTTCCAATGCCTAGCCTTCGGAACATGTGTTGTCTTAGTCTGTTGTGCCCAGTTCTGAGTCTGAAGATAATATTTTGAGCTTGTCTGGGAAGATTATAATAGGGGTCGTTTTTGTCATGATCTGGGTGATTATTCATCCATTTTTGTTGGGTTCAACATTTAATCCCTGCCATTGACAAACTGGTGAAAGATTTATCAAAACTGATCTAAGCTTTTGAAACTATCGTTCAATTAATTAATATCGTTCAAAAATCAAAACATTTAAAAATGAATATGTTTCAGAAATTGCTGAGGGTGTAAGCATGCATACATACAAATATACTGATTAAGATATTACATTTGTGACATAAGTGAAAAAAAAATTGCCTAGCCAAAACAAACAAACACTCTCCGGCTAAATCAATGTGGTTCTACCATATTTTCATTGAAACAAAAGTGGCTAAAAGCTTAATTACAACCCAGCAAGCTAAATAATAGGCTTGATGAAAATATTCTAACTTTTAGTCTTTTTTAACAAAAGAAAATTATATAGATGTTAATTTGAAGATTTTAATACAAGGATTGAAACACTTATGCAAATACCCTTTTTCTCCAAATTGATTTTTTTTAAAATTCAAATTGTGAATAATAACAGCGAATTATGATAGCAATAAAAATGCGTTAACTCATACAATATGCCTATCAGGCAGCCCCGTAGAGTGAAAATTCTACAGCAGGGGCCAGGCAATAGCAGGGGGGGGCAGGTAATACATTTTACTAAGTAGAACAAATAAGCAGAGGGGGCCAGACAAAACGCAGAGGGGCTCGGCCCCCTGGCCCCCCGCACGCTACGGGCCTGCTATCAGGGTTGCTGACAGCTATCCTTGGGCTCCATACATCAATTGAGGACTTCTAATTACACACACACACACACACACCAAAACGGAGGCGCAACGAGGGGTGGGCAAGGGGGTAGCATCATGCCCCAGGCTCTACTCAAAAAGGGGCTCCAAATGGTTATGGTATATTTTACATATAGCCTAATATTATATGGTTTTCGAATGGGTGGGGAGGGGGCGCTAAAAAGGTATTGTGCACCGGGCGCGAGTTAAGCTCTGTACGACACTGCACCATTTTGAAGGTATTTACTATACACAGAGACGAAATTATCAATACGCTGGGTGGGGGGGCGAGTGTCATAGGCGGGGCCTGAGACAAACGTTTTGCTGGGACGGTCGCCCACGATTGTCATCCATAAAACAGCAACAGCCATATCCAGCGGTAGGCCCATACAGGCACGCCGAGAGGGGGGGCAGGCGGGGTCATTGTTAGGGGGCCCGCATCTGTAAGGGGGCCCGGCCGCCCCGACCATGTGAATTTTTTCACGATTCATTGTTTATTAAGGGGCCCGCAATGATGTCCTGCCCTGGGGCCCGTGTTGGCTCTCGGCGCCCCTGGGCCCATAGACGTATTATAAAGTAAGTCAATGAGTAGGCCCATGATTAACGTTCGAATCGGACCCTCCCCTCTTTACTAATACAAATAATCGCCACCTTGCCGTAGCTTAATTATAACTTATTTAATACAATAAACCGACTGCCTTCCTGTGCTAAACTTGCTAAACTTAGTGAGCAGACATAATGATACCGTTTTATCTTCCACCGTGCTGTTGCTAATAATATTGTGTAAAAAAGAAAATGAAATGTCTTCTGTCTTGTATTTTATTTTAATTAAAAAAAACAACAACTTAAAAATAAACAACTAAAACAAATATCATCAAAAATAATTGTATGCTATTTCTTAAATAGTTTTGTTCTGTTTTATTGGAGCTTATTCCTATTTTTTGAGAAACAGTACTTTACTTCCTGTACCTGCGCACCAGTTACCTTCCTTTATCGAAAATGTCTAAGAGAGGTATGTTTGTTTTGTTTCTCTTTCGCGAACTCAATCAGAAAAAATCTTAAAACATAAGTTATTAAACCCACCTATCAACATTTCAGATGTTTATAACAAGCACCTAGATATTATAAATTACAATAATATGTAGAAAATTTGGTTATTTATATGTATTTTTTAAATCTTTGTAGGAAGAGGTGGAGCGGCTGGTGGAAAATTTCGCATTGCACTGGGTCTTCCAGTGGGTGCTGTAATAAACTGCGCTGATAATACAGGGGCCAAGAACCTTTATGTTATTGCCGTCAGTGGCATCAAAGGTCGTCTTAACAGACTTCCAGCTGCTGGTTCAGGAGATATGTTTGTTGCTACAGTCAAGAAAGGAAAGCCAGAATTAAGGAAAAAAGGTAAATTTTTATCCATAGTCCTTATTTACTTCTGGATCCTGTCAAACTAATTAAGCTCCAGTATTTACAGTCATGTTTTAAAATTGTGGGTAGGATTTACCATGGAATACCTTTGTTTGTTGTTGAACTTTAAATCGGTTAACTGTTGGCAATTGAAAAGGTCAATAATTTTTAGTTATTAATAATGCTAAAATGTGAGATACATGTATGTGCAAACTAAAACCTGTGGGCCATGTAGGAGCCTTAAGATGTATGGCTTTACCAGTGCAGCTCCACTCGTGATATTTAGGTAATAGCAAACAAGCAACCTTAAAAATTAAAAAAATCTTCACATAGAATACTTTAATCCAAGTATCCTTTTTTTTCTAGTTGCTTTTAAAAATTCACCAAATTTATATCATTCAAGCAAGAAACAATACAATTTTCCTAATATACTGTTGACTTCAAATGGGTGATTCGAACCCCTAATATTTAGGGTATTTGTATAACAACTAAAGGGTTGGGATCAATATTCCCTCTAAGGTGTGGTATGAAGTGAGCGAAAAATTTTGTCTCTGAGCGACATTTTGTTTGAGGCCAAAATTTGTGAGCGATTTAAGCGATGTCATCCGTAGGAGTGAGCGATCGTACGTGTAGTATGAGTGACGCTCTGAATTCGTGTGAGCGATCGCTCGCGCGCTCAGCTTAGAGGGAAGATTGGTTGGGATTATGGTTGGCATAGTTCATTAGAATGGTTTGTAACTGGTATTTTTAAAATTCTTGAAACATGAGCACTTTAACTAAAGGGTTTATGTAAACAGACTGACAGCAATTTTTATTCATTGAAAGTATGTTAAATATAAAATCCTGTTATGTAATAAATATTCATGTAGATATTGATAAATTCATAACTAACTAGATGTTTCTGTTGATTTTTCATTGCCATGACACTATTTTTCTTTCTTCGTAGTTATGCCTGCAGTTGTCATACGTCAAAGGAAGCCTTTTCGCAGAAAGGATGGAGTTTTTATTTACTTTGAAGACAATGCTGGTGTGATTGTAAACCCAAAAGGTGAAATGAAAGGTAAGGGATTTGTATATTAATTTAAATTTTATTTTATCCTTGCAATATTTCTGTGCTGTAAAGTGTAAAAATAAGAGATAAAATCTACAATTGTTAGTTCAGAATAAGGGTGGCCACGTGTGTTCCTGTGAACTATTGGTTATAAGGGCATTTTAAAAACTATCCCATATGGGCTTATAAGGATATATATAAATATCTTCTATTGCAGTGACTTCCACAGTTGGCTGTGAATTGTTTTTAGGTTGATTTACATATTTTTCACTTTAAATCTTGAAATGTCAATTTGATAAATAGAAGTGTCACATTACACGAGGGATCTGTACCAAGTTGTTCTTGTCATGATATAACTTAGATGAATAGTTTTTCTAAATATCACTGACATGCACAAGAGAAAAAAAGACTTAGAATTGTATACATTGTTGAGATAATATACATACATTTTTTGAAAGTCATTTTTATGTAGAAATGTTTCTGGGATAATTAGAGGTCCAGATACCTTTTGTAAATAATATACAAAATTTTGGTTATTCCCCTTTGCCAAAGAATCATTATTATATTTTGTATGAATTTTGTGACAGCAATTTTTTTTTTATTGTTTATAGGATCTGCTATCACAGGACCTGTAGCGAAAGAGTGTGCTGACCTTTGGCCTCGTATTGCTTCAAATGCTAGTTCAATAGCTTAATAAAAATTTCTAAAACCGCTAATTTTGATTTCTTTTTTTTTTTCAATTATCATTACAAAATCCTATATTTACTAGCCATGGTCTATGTTATTTAGACTAAATATTTCTTCAGTTTTAGTATTGCAAGTTAAGAATTTTGAACAGATAAGTTCATTATCTTTTTCCTTAGATGTCCTTGTTGAGAAAATCTTAACTACACTACATGCATATGTGCACTCAAATGTACCAATTTGTTACTGGATGTACAAGTACATCACGCTTAAGAAAATTCCCATTCAATTTGCTCAGCAACACTGTTATCCAGCTGTAATATACATCTGCTCTATTTGAGATATCTAAGAGCTAATTATTTTAATACAGACTTATAAAAAAATTCTGTGCTTGGGAGTTACTATACAATACAGAGATGAGCTATTTACCCAGTTGTTATGCATTGAGAGTTCTCTGGTGGCAATTCCTACTGTAAGATGTACTCACAGACATAACAAATAAATGATCGAAACTGCTGTCCTATTCATATATTTTTTTCATGATCAAAGAGAAAATAACTTCAAAATTTAAGTAGAGTATATATATTCACTATATTATCACTATCCTTTGTGCTCCTATCTTGACAAAAGTATGACAGCTCCTAGAATTCCAAACTGAATGTCTGTCTCTTTCCTCTTTATTTCAATCAAAACAGCAGTAACCCTGAACTTTTAAACTCATTCCTGACCTTCTTTGTTCTCAATATATGATTATGGAGGATTTCAAACGACCAGGCCTATAGTTATGATGAACTGCACGGTGGCATCCAGGTCCGTCTCGCTCCCATAAAGTTTTTGATTGAAGGAGGTCATCTGTGGCCAGAACCTGTTGCGAGCTGTGTCATGTAAAGGAACATATGTTGTCTTAGTCTGACCTAATGATCTTTATTCTTGAAAATGTAAAGTTTGACTAAGTCCATGAGGAAGTTTGGCCCCATGCTAACAAAACCAGACAGTAGATAATTAGCTTATATTTGTCTTGAAAATACAAGGGCACTTAACTCAAATTATCGCAGGAATGTATCACTTATTCAAACTCATTAAAAACAACCTAACATTCTATTCTCATTGTACCTATGTCGCATCTCCAGCAGTCCAAAAGTGCGTCTAAAAACATTACAGACTGATTGTTCCATGTTATTTTGCCATATTGCATTTAATCAAAACAATATATATATATATATATTTCCTTTTTGACCCCTTGATGGCGTAATTCATGTCAACTGCTTTTTGGATAATTTTAATACATCTATACTTTATAATTGGATACTTTTTAATTTGGGCACGTTGTAACTATCAAAAGGGGTGGGAAGGGTGATGATAGTTGCTATTGTTTACTAGAATGTAGCTACATTGTTTGTATTTGGAATTTAAAAAATTGAAACAAATGCTGAAGAAAGAATTAAAACCAGACAGTTGATAAATAAATCACACTGAATAAACATAATGATCTCATTGTACATATTTATTAACAAGATTTTCATGTACATTTACACCAACATACAAATAATACTTAACGTCTAACAATAATAAAAACAGTACCTGATTAGATACTTTATACACCTTCAGGTCATCATCATTGATCTAAAGATATATTTTACATTAATATCCTAGAATGATAATACAGCAATGAGGAATCTGAACACAAACTGGTTACCATAATCAGAAAATATCTGTCTAAAAGATACCTTAAATATTTACACAGTGGAGAGAAAATACCAGATTCTAATTACTATCAAAAAGATACTATTTTTTTTACTTGTCACAGAAAAAAAATTCATGAACAAATTGTTGTATTGGAGTATGATATGATTCATGGAAGATGTGGCCAAGAGAACTCATCTATCTTCAAATCCTGGCATGGTAAAGTTCTTTGAAAAGGTGATCACTTCCTCCTTGATTGACTTTATTTGTTCTAGAATCCCAGCATTTTCTATTACAAAAGCCTTAAAATCTTTTAAAGTTTCTGTAGGGTGAAAAGTGTGATAAATGATTAGAATTGAAGGGTCCAATATGAATCAAGCATGTCACTTTTAAAACTAATTTTGATAGTGTATCAAGAAACAGCTTACTTGTCTTTTGTTGGGCTTGGATGGATATCTCAACACCTTTGTCTAACAGATCAACAACCTTTTCAAAATCTTTTTCAACAAAACCTCTGCTTGTCAGCGCAGGAGCACCTACATTATAAATGGCATAAATTTGCATTTTAAAAATATTAACTTATAAGATTGACAGTTAAATAAATGTATGATTAAATCAACTAGAAAACACAATCTTGATTCTATAACAAGTTCCTGCAATATAAATTTCTAAAACTTTCTTAAATTGTGCAAGTTTTACCTAATCTAAGCCCTCCTGGTGTCATTGCACTTTTATCTCCAGCACAAGTATTTTTGTTGACTGTAATGTAGCACAACTCCAATACACGTTCAACTCTGGCTCCATCTGTTCCTTTGGGTCTAAGGTCAACTAGAACTAAATGATTGTCTGTTCCACCTAAAAGAACAATGAATTATTTCAATGTTTAGTATATTTTATCTATTTATTATACATAATTGTATTTACATCTTTGAAAAGCAATTAGCTTCAAGATTTGACTTAAGCTGCATTTCAAAAGATAGCAATCACAGCTTGATTAAGTTACAGAAAGTAATGAAACCTGAAACTACTGTGTATCCTCTTTTTATTAAAGTTTCACACATAGCCTTTGCATTCTTTAAAACTTGCTCTTGGTATGCCTTGAACTCTGGTTGCATTGCCTGGAAATTTAAAATACATACATATACATAAAAAAAATAATTGATGAAATATAAAAAAAATTTCTAAGTATACACATTTTGGTGAATATTTAATTCAATAAATATTATTAATGCAATAAATATTGTTTACAATAAAATCAATGAGTAAACCTGTTTTAAAGCGACTGCTATGGCTGCTATCTGGTGACCATGAGGGCCACCCTGTAAAGCTGGAAACACAGCATTGTTAATAGTTTTATCATAATCATACAGCGTTTCCTTCCCTGTTTTCTTATCTACAGACTTTACACCTTTACGGTAGAATATCATTCCAGACCTGAGGATAACACAGGTTATGGTTTTAATAGTTAATATGATAAAAAAAATGCAAAATATAAGTTATAAAATTAAAAATCATTTCTAAATAAGTCAAAGGCTAGAATGAAAAAAAAATTGATGAATGAAAGCAAAAAATGGGCCAGAAAATGCCAATACAGAGAAACATGTTGTCTTATTATTTTCAAAATGGACTAAGCAGCTATTGGAACTAACCCCTCTAATTAATTCACTGTAAAATTGTTATCAAACCTGGGACCTCTTAAGGTTTTGTGTGTAGTTGAAGTTACAACGTCGGCATATTCAAATGGTGTGGGAATAACATCAGCAGCAACAAGTCCAGAAATGTGAGACATATCAGCCAACAAATGTGCTTTTACTTCATCACAGATCTAAAATATTTAAAGTTGAGTGGTATAACAAAAACATAATAAATTTTTTAAAAAACCATTAAGAGAGATAATTTAAAAAGTTAAGTCTAAAGGTGATTATAGAAAAATAATAACTTTATGGGAAATGAAAACTAAGTTATTTAATTTAAAAAATGTGGCTAAAATAAGACATATAAATTTCCTAGAATATTTGAGTTCTTACCTCTCGAAAAGCTTTATAGTCAAGCAACCTTGAATAAGCAGTTGTACCCGCTATAATGAGACGTGGTCTAAATAGTTTTGCTGTTTCTCTAAGTTTATCATAATCAATGAAACCAGTTTTTGGCTAAAAAAGAAAGTCAAACAGTATCTTTTATTATTTGATAAATGTGGCAAAGTAATATGATTTAAGATCTACCCAATGAGCAATCAAAGCAACTTACATTTAGTCTGTAAGGCATGGACTCAAAGTAGATGGAAGTTGCTGATACACGTTTAGTGTCAGTCATAAAACCATGAGTCAAGCTATAACAAAAATCAATGAGACTTATTAAATAATTTGTCCTTTTTTTTGAGGGTGTTATAAAAATGATTTAAAAATATATTTTTTTTTACTACTTGAATTAAAAAAAACTATTGTGTCCATTTAACTCACTGTCCTCCATCTGGTAAATCTAGACCCATTAATCTGTCATGTGGATTCAAAAGGGCTGTAAAGGCTGCAAAGTTGGCTGGACTTCCAGAGTATGGCTGTACATTCACACCCCATTTCTCAGGATCAAGTCTGAACACTTCTAAGGCTCTTTTCTGGCACAACAATTCTACCTTGTCAATAATTTCATTACCTCCATAATACCTGTATAATTCAATGATATGAAATGCTTAATATTTATTTAATAATGTCTAGACCGATATCCCCCCCCAACTTTAAAACAAGCAATTTAAGTCTTTTCTGTTTCGGACAAAGGACATTTTAGAGCATTTTCGCCGAACGAAATCTGTATTTTTTTTCCGTGTTTTGATAAATAGAGAGGAAAGTAATCATGTTGAATAACTGTTACAAAAATAAATAATGAATACGCCCCTTTGATTAGCTTTTATTATTTATATTTAAAATATAAGCAAAATTGGTACCTAGGAAGTCTTTTTTTTCGGCCCTGAGATGTCAGATCGCGAAATGGACTTTTGATGTACACTTGGCAGGCCAAGACCTAAAAAATGATATATACATCATGGGTCTAGAACTTATGGTTGCTGAGATCTAGGGCGCTCCTGTGTTAATATAGCTTATATAGTAAAAAAAAAGGTACTTTACAAGCCCCCTTTTACGGCCCTCAGAGGTCAGATCGCGAAACGGACAAAAGTCATTTCTTGGCAGGCCAAGACCTACAAAATGATATATACATCATGGGTCTAGTACTTATGCTTGTTGAGATCTAGGGTGATGACAGACAGACAGACAAAACGGGGACAATAGAGCATTTTTTTTCGAAAATGCTCTAAAAACTGTGTGCGACTAAAGATATTGGCTATTTAGCTTTTGAAAGAAATTAAAAAATGTTTGTGATGATACTTATATAAATGACTTTAGTCTGTGCGATCAATTTAGTACATTAAAACATACACTCTGTTATTGCTGATAGAAAATATAAAAAAAAAACAAAAAACATTAGATTTGCAGGGAAAAAAATACCCCATTACAGCAACTTCATACCAAATTTCACCTTGCTTAAAAAAAATACTGGCATTATAAAATACAAATCAAAATTTAATTAAAGCTGCCATGATTATGTTTTGAAGATAGAATATGATGTACTATGGTCCTGTGATTTCAATCTATCGATGGACTATCTTTTTGTGAGTATTAATGATACAATTTTTTATTTGTGGGTTGAAAGTAGTGAGTGTTGAAGTAAATTGGTATTTTAATATCTCTTTACTGTGTTGCATGTTAAGGGTAGATAATTGCAGTTATTTATTGTGTCACATAATTTTAGCAGGATGTAGCAATGTAAAGTTATTAGACATCTATAAATCATCTTTTGATTAGAGAATGAATTGGTTGTATTTATAAGTCTAATAATTAAATTCATACCTACAAAAACATATTCACTTAGTATTCTTAAAAT
Source organism: Bulinus truncatus (assembly GCA_021962125.1). Classification (NCBI taxonomy): domain Eukaryota; kingdom Metazoa; phylum Mollusca; class Gastropoda; family Planorbidae; genus Bulinus; species Bulinus truncatus. The sequence continues at coordinate 734,656 of JAGDYQ010000252.1, forward strand.
ATAATTTACTCAGGCTCTCATATATGCCAGTTTAGTCATACATGGAGTTCTAATAGGACTGCTAGTAGAATGCTTCATGTTTTGATTTTTTTCGAGGAATCTAGTCAACGATTTCTAGACATCCTTTTAAAACAGTGTTTTGATTATAATTTTTTCAGAATCGCGATCAATTTAGTAACACTGTAACTAGCATCTTATGCTTTTTTTTTTCTGAAACAGTGACAGACGACTTCATAAGCTTCTTATAAACTGTATTATGATCAGCATTTTTTTAAACTGTGGTATCATTGGCTTGAAAACCATTGGTTGATTAACAAAGTTCTCTACAAAACACATAATTGTCATTGATCATCTTTATCAACACATCATACAAATCTAAACAAGGTATTACTACTTTGTTTAAATATTCAGTTTTTACAGGTACACACAATGCATGGCACACCAGCTCTGATATTAACTGGGACAATTCTTTTTAGAGGGCTTAACATTAAAAAATATGTTATAGGAGAATCTTGAGAAATGTAATAAAAAAAATTAGCTGGAAAACTGGAAAAGAGGTCTAGAGAAATCTACTAAACATACCTTGCTCCAGGATACCCCTCAGAGTATTTGTTGGTCAAACAGGATCCCAAGGCTTCCAATACGGCACGACTTGCAAAATTCTGATTTATAATAAGAATTAAACACTTCTTTTAAATCCAAAAGGATATGGTTGTTGTAAATATGATAAAATGATAAATATTGAATTCATTAAATTTTATTCCTTTTACAGCAAATCTTAATCTTTGAGATTTTTTTTTAATGGAAAAGTAAAACAAATGTGTAAGCTTTTTTTTTTTAACTTATCCTACTTCAGATGCAATAAGCTCTAAACCATGAGACTGCCTAAACTTCTCTTGTTGGATGATATGGTAAACTTCAGGATCATCAGTTTTTATAGTTTCTTGGCCAGTCCATTTTGTTGCTCTTGTGCATCCTTGAGGCTGATGCTAATTTCAATAAACAATAAAATTAATTTACATTAAATATTAGATTTAGGGTCAATATTAAATTTAATGTCACTAATTTCAGTACCTTTACACTTGGACGACTTGGTTGGAGGACTTAGGACTTACACTATTCTAGGCTCTAGCTTAGTTATATGTTTTTAATTTGTTAAGTGGCATATGAGCAATGTCTTTATTTTAAATACACACATCCCCAATGGTTCAAATATAACTACTTATGGAAGGTTGAAAAAAAACAACAACTTTCATTAAATAATTTACCCTAGTCCTAGAAAGCAGAACAACATTAGTCAGTCTTTTCAATCCGTGCATTTCTGTAGCAGGTCCAATTTAAACTGAAACGTGTAGCAGTATGGGTCAGCAGTCAGCTGTCGCTGAAAACAAAGGGGTCAATAGGCCAAGGTCTTTTTTTTAAAGGCTTAATGATAATGATATTAACATACTTTTATCTAATAAAGTGCTTTCTTTCATAACCATTAGTTACCATGATTGTCCATAAGACTTATTTTATGAAGTAATATTTTTGGCTGGAAATAGACATTTGTTACTCATGGAAGCTCCTCATACGGTGTCGTAACGATAGAATCAAGCTTTGTAGCATCATTTCGCTGATTCGGCTAACCCATATGCATATCTATGGGCTAAACAATGGAAATGAATAATGGCAAACAAATTGAGCACCTTAATATTAAAAAGACCTTAACCACCTTTCCATTTTCTAAGACAACTTGTGTGTGCAATTGTGGAAAGTACAACTTAAACGAGTTACCAAAATTACGTGTTAGTTAAAACTTCTTACTGATTTCTTAATAATATTACGACTGAACAGTCATGCTCTCGTTGCTGATTTTTTTTTACTGATCGCACCCTACGTCTTATAAAGAATAAAATGTCTCGATTGTGATAGTTAAGATATCATTTCTCATGCAGTTTAATTTAAAAAACTTACTGTGAAAAAAAAACAATACCACAATTATAGTATTTTTTTGTGTAATTTAGTTATTATCTATAGTAAACAGTACCATTGTACATTATTATTATTAATGTTAATTTATTTATTTTATTCAGTAGGTAAGTAAGGATATATTAAATTATATAACAAAAAATCCACCTACAACAAACTGCTATAACTATGATCAAATATTTGCCTTTAGTGTCCAGTCAACAGGATTTATGGAATATATGGTATATCTTGTCTTAATTAGGGTTACTAGACATCCATATTTTGTACTAATTTTTGCTTCTAAATTTGTCCATACTTTCCATTTATTGTCTGGCTTGTTTTTACCTTTAGCATCAACAGCTTGCTAGCTAGATTTGCATATGTCTTTTCTTATTTTCCTGCAATGGCCAGTACATTAAATAATTTGTTAGCAATTGCTTAGCCTTAAAACTTTCTTGTTAACAATAACATAATCACTTAAAGTGATGCAACATTTCAAAATAAATTTGGTACATTCTGAAAATGTGCAAACAATTTTGGTACATTCTATAATTTGCCACTATTGTTTGATTTATCTTCAGCCAAAATGTGAAAAATGTACATTTTGAACAAGCTTTCTAATTAACGAGACATTTATATTTCGGACCCCATTGTTTGTATTAATTTTTGCGTCTGTATTCTTCACCACTCCCACAATGTCTGTACTTGGCATCCAGAAAATCTGCTTTGTTTATCTTAATCTTACATTGAAACAGTCTCTGGGGATGAAAGGAGGGCACAATTAAAAGAGTCCCATTAGTGGTTTATAGGATCTGAGAGATTTCATCCTTACAGGAACTTAACACAATATGAAACTGCAAGGGGTTTGTGAGGTTTAAAATCGTACAATTAGCTATGCTAATGGGGCTTTCTTTGTTCAGCCATGTGACCCATATCTGTCTGACCACTACACATTTTATTGTATAGTAATTATCAGCTTTGTATTGGTAGTTGTTCTATCTTCAAAGTATAATTATTCTAATGTATAGAATATTATTACCACGTCACGCAATTATAACTTGTTTTTTTTTTTAAACCTGCATATTTCATCAGTTTGAAAAAAAATCTCCATTTAAAATAAAAAAATATGACTGTTTTGCATGACTAACAAATTTGTTTTTTTTTTCTGTTTAGAACATTCTGCCTGAAAACTATGAGTACAAATTATGTGAATACTTACAACTCGATAGAGAGGATAAATTTTTAGTGACACTTCGCATGACATTGTCTACCAAAGATGAAGCTTTAGAGTGGAAACGCCTTTTTGAAGAAAAATCATTGACCACTCATGTTAAAGACAAGACATATCCTAATGTAGAACGAGTCAGTGTTTTTAAGGTTAATATACTTCAATTTTTCACACTGTTTATGTCTACATTGTAAACTATTAGGATCTAAAATTGGATCCTCTTCACTTTGATAATAAAAAAATTTCCCTTAGCCACTTAGAGTAAGAGAAAAATAAAAAGTTTATGCTCAACATAGGGAAACATAAGAGACACTTTGATAATAAAAAAAGTTCCCTTAGCCACTTAAGTGTAAGAGAAAAATAAAAAGTTTATGCTCAACATAGGGAAACATAAGAGACACTTAGATAATAAAAAAAGTTCCCTTAGCCCTAACTGGCCATTGGGGCAGATGAAGGGTAGAATTCATCTGTTTCTATAACCTCAGCATATGAAGGGATTGTGTGGTTAGCACAACGACCAGCTGCCATTATTTCCCAGGTACCCATTTAAAGCTGGGTGGACTTGTGGGATGGCTTTGCACCGAATTTCACCCTGAAAAATTCCATGGTTCTTAACGAGGATCGAACCCAGGACTCTCAGGTTGACAGTTGAGTATCTACACCACTCAGCCAACAGTCCCACTACTTAGATGTTTGATGTCACTGTAGGGATGAGATGAAATCTCTTAGATCCTGTAAACCGCTGATGGGACGGTTTTTGCAGTGCCCTTCTTTCATCCCCACCATAGCCATGGAGGCATCATGGGAGATAAATCAGGAACTTGAGCCAAGACCTGAAAAATGTCCTTGGTACTACCGGAGATCGAACCAGGTACCTTCAGGTTGACAGTCGAGTGCTTTACTGCACGACCATCCGTCCCCTCCACTACTTAGATAAAGCAAGAAGAATTTTGATGTTAGTTTTTAATTATGTTAATTTTATAAGAATCATATAATTCAATAGTGTGTCATAATTTTTTCCTCACAATCTAACGTAAAGTGCAAAAAAACTAATTTTATTTGAAAACAAAAAAAAAACTAAAATACATATTAGCTTTCTAAATAGTTTATTGTAACTTCCTTGTGAATTCATCACTAGTTAACAATTACGTTCTTTTTTTTACTAACAGGCACAGTATAGATGTCAATTTTTTGATCGCCGAAAGAATAAAAAGAAATTACCTGAAAAATCAAAATTTCGTGACTGTCACAGTATTCTTTTCATTAATATCAAGAAATATTTTAGGAAAACCATGTAAGTATAAGTGGCTTTCTATAGTAAATTTCTCATGTAATTAAATGTTTCATTAATTTTTTTCACCTATCATTAAAAGTATTCTTTTTAGCCTGTCAAATAATGCAGTTACTGAAATATTTCTTGGATCCTCTGCTATGCAAATAGACTGAATGTATTTTTTTAGATTACCTTGCATAGACAAAATGACTCAAGTTCACCTAGCTTTAAATGGGTATCTGACTTAAGTTGGAGAAGTTTTTAAGACGTCTGGGGCACTATGTTCACACCATCCATTGATATGCAGCGGTTACAGAAATAGATGAATTTTACACCTCATCTGCCTCGATGCCCCTTTAGGACAAAAGGAACTTGACTTTTTTTACTTTGACAAACTTACTTTTTTGCTTTAATTTTTTTATCCTGTGTATAGAAAAGTGCCTTACTCTTAGAAATCTGATTTTTCCTTTTAAACATTGTCCATTTAACCATTCATTCATGTTTATAATCTGATGTGCTAGCTTCACTTTGACACACATATATGAATAAATATTGGCTTTGGGCAGTTACTGTATTTTTTTTCATAGTTCAATTTATAAGTAGTGCAAAAGCTATTAGGTAAAAAAATCATTAATGGTGATTGTATATTTATTTTTTCAGAGATCACCACATGCCAAAGTATAAAATGGTTGTTCGTCTACACTATGCTCATGATCACCCTCTGGACACTGCTGATGTGCTGAAGAAGCGCCATCTCAATGAAGATATCAAGCAGCGCTTTCTTGAAATGTTCCGCCAAGGCATGAAGCCAAAAGATGCCCTTGATAAGCACAAGAAAGAGCTCTTACAGCGTTTAGGTCCAGAGAAATATAGGCAGGTTGTGTGTGATGGCTATTATGTCCCGAATGTTCCTAAAATTTACAGGTAAAAGGCAGTATGTTTTTTTGATTTTTTAAAACGAATGATATTTGATTTTTTTTATATATCAAAAATATTAATGCATTAATTTTTTTAATTTTATTCTTTATATGGCATCCAGAAAGAGAAAGTATATTAAAATTCAGACCATTTATTTACTTAAATCTTTCAGTTTGTTAAACTAAATAAAAAATGCACAATAATAATACAATGATAATATTTTATGATGTTATCTAAAGATAATATTATTACAGTTATTATAGTTCTCCAGAGAACTGCCCAGTAATATCTCATACTTACCATTTGAAAGTGTCATTGTTCACCTAGTGGCTCCTGTGGCAGTCTGGGATAAGTTCCTTATACAGTTATTTGTTCCAAAACATTTATTTAAAATTTTGAATTGATATACATGCATTATATTATTTTAATATTCAAATTTAAGAATCTTTTTTTTTCCCATTTTTTTTAAGATTATACTATCAGATTCATGGTAAGGGTGTCTCAGCAAAAACTACAACCAAACGATCATCTAGGCATAACCCTAACCCAGACTGGATAGCTTTCCAGAACTGCCAGGAAGCTACCAACGACGATGATGATTGTGAAAATATTTCAGATTACATTGATGATGAGAATTTAAGCAAGGACAAGGTAGCTGTAGGGGTTTCACTGGAAGCAACTGTTGCTAACCATAGTATGGTGGCAAACACACATTGTAATATTGATTCAGAGAGTTCACTTCCAGACAATCTCTTGGAGCATGGTTTAAATGCAGGAGAGATTTTGGATCCAAAAGCTCTCACAGATGAGATAGGCCATGCTCATAGTATTATGAATCATGACGGTGAACTGCAGAAGTTGGCAGAAACTGCCATTGCATATCCTAGCATTGCTGCTCATAATTCTGTCTACAATGATCTTAGAAGTCTGAGTCTGTCTGCTCCAACATCTTCATTCTCAGATGCTCACTTGGGAATGAGCATCTACAATACATCCCATCAAACATCCTGGGATAACTTCAATGCAATCCAGCAGGCAGCCGTCTTAGCCAATAATCTGAACCCAGTGCATCAAGGGATGGATTTCCAGAATTTACTTCCACAAAACTCTCAGAATAATTACATGGCTCTTTCACTGCCATCTTGTGAAGATCCCAGTTTTCTTATGCAGCAAAGTGTTTTAGACCAAAAGCTGCCTAACTCTTTATCTCAAAATACCAGTGAATATGAACTACTTACTTCCCAGCAGTGTACTTGGTCACATGAAAGATCTCACACACAGCTGAATTCAGAGAGTGTGACAGAAAAGGTTACAGCCAGCACATATATGAACTGCCATAATCACAGTGCAAAAAAATCCTGCATGAAAAAATACATTCAGAAGAAGAAGAGAAAGCCAACAAAAGAGCTAAATATGAAACATGTTACTAAAAAGTGGATGGAGAGAAAACCAAAAGTTGAAGTTGAGACACAGAACATGGCATCAGAAGTCGTACAAAGTATTTTACTAACAGACGAGGCAGAAAAATTGAACGTTAAGCTTGTGGCATTTTTTAATAACCTACAGCACAAAATGGTGGCCGATCCTAAAATGTTTGTCCCAGCCATAAGAAGTTTTATCCATGCTGCTGAAAGTGCTGTGGATGATGCAGAGCTGGTGAGTTTTCTGAAAGACTTTAAAAAAACTGAAGAAAATATCTGTAAAAGTTTGCTGCAGCATAAACAAGAAACAATTCAAAATAATGGCACTCAGACCCCACTGTCAGGCCCTGATGTTAAGCTGAATAAATTAAACCGGGATTTAAAGAAAAAAGTAGCTATTAAAACTAACACCAAATGTGTCACAAGGAAAAAGATTACAAAAAAGCAGCAGATCCTTGAGAAAGGACAGATAGAAAGACTAGTCATTTCAAAAAGTACCACTAACAGTAACAACAGACTGTATTCATTTAGTGGACAGAGTCATCTTAATTATGTAGAAAATCAAAATGTTCATTTTGGAGATCATTCAAGTCATTCACATGTGAAAAGTTCAACAGCAGGAATGGATCAATATGACACTGGCAGAATTACACCTGATCTGAGCAATAATTTAGCTATGCATTTTTCTCAGGTCACCTCGTGTGAAATGATCTTATGATGTCAGCATTATCCTAAAATAAGTTATTACTAATTTTGCATTACCATGGTTAAAAATACTTGGCTTGTGGCTTTAATTTTGATCCCTACTAAAATGATGAAACATTGTTTTTCTTAAGAGACTTATTGCCAACTGAGCAGCTTATACAAAATGCCAGAGATTATAATACAGAATAGATTTAAATTTTATTGCATGAATACAAATTAACCATTTGAAAATTTCGGGTCTCCCTAAATATTTTGGCTAATTTTCAACCATAATAATTCATTACATTTTTTTTCAATTGATTGTAACCTGAAAAGGTGACCGGACATTATATACCCCAACCATAGCTGAGAGTGTCAAAGATATGGAGGTACCGTGGAAGACATAGACAGGTTATTGGAATCACTGGTGATTGGCCCCTTAAGCTATTTCTTACTGAATGAACTACAAGCATGCAGATTCTATTGACAATCAAAGTACCATAGAGTGGTGGGATAGTTCATATTTCCTTTAACTAGCACTCATGCATGCCCTGGCCCATTGAAGTCTTGGTTATTTTTTATTTTTTTTTTATTTTTTTATTTAAATAGGCAGTAGATCCAAGAGTTTAAGTTTAAATTTTCTCATAGACCTACTATTCTTTCTTAAAATGCTGGGTGTTATTTTCTTAATAAATTTTGGAATATTTTTTTTCAATGTTCTTGAATTCACATATTGTTAAATATTGCTGTAAGAAATCTAATTAGTTAACTTACTTTTAATAATATAAGTTTGTCAATGAAAATTCAATCTGCTGCTAAAACTTCTGATCTACACCTTTTGTATTTTGTATGGTTTAAGCGATAAAACAGTTTTATAAAATGATTTGACTGCTGTAAAAAAAAAAAACCCATTATTTTTGTAGCAGCATTTAAGGAGTTCAGTAAAGAAGAAGCACTTGTGTTAAAGGTCTTACTGAGCTATACATTTTCTTCTTGGCCTGCAATTACAACAATAAGTTTGGGAAGCTAACAGCAATGGTAAATCAATGGCCTTCAAACTTTTTTTTATTGTTAACATTTTATCGAAGTGTCATCAACGAAGTATAGCCTTGTCAAATTCTTTTCAAACTATGGACTACCAATTTTGATATTCTAAGTGAAACAAAATATTTGTCTAAATATGACTATATCTCATTGGCTTTTTTTTGTTTTTAATGTTTAATATATATATTTATATATACATATACATGTAATTATATACATACAAGCATTGTTATTATTTAATTAAGTTAATTGTGCAATTTTATAATGGTATGGCATTTAAATTTTCTTTTTCTTTACCATTATTCAGCTTTACATGGAACACATTTTTTTTTAAAATGAATCTCTTTTTTAATTTTCTACTTTTATGCTATTTGAAATAGAAATAGCCAAGTCTACCTCTAGAAGTATAAAAATGAGCTGCATATTGTGTTGTGTTCTTTTTATAAACATGCATATTGTACTTTGTTTAAAAACAAAAGAATGAAGGGAAGTTTTTGTTAGTAAAATAAGAATTATTCACTCTTTATTTTTTGAATCATCTTTTTTTTAAAGTAATTTTTCTTCACTGATATTGACTTTATTTTTTGTATTTAAGCTGTTAGATGTATGTTTAATGTTTTTTTAATATTATCATGAGAAATAAGATGTTTTGTTATTTTTTTATTACTTTCTACACCTATTCTATTACATTGTTAAGGCTATGTAATTTCTAGTCCTCTTAAAGATTTTGTTTGTAAGCTTGTTTTATTTAAAAAGCTTTGTGATAATAATGTGTTGCAGCCCATTAGATTAAATAGGCCTTAAGATCTTTGTTATGATAATGGCGTAATCAATAAAGTTAAAACTATCTGATACTTAATGAATACAATTTATTAAAATAATTCATCCGTCATTAAAATTGGAAAAAACATTTTTAATCGAGGTAAACGAAATTTTTCAGAGTAGACGTTAATAAAATTATGTTAATGGAGAAAATAACTATGTTGAGTGTAACTATGGTAACAAAATATGTTTTGGTAATAGGTAAAATGTGTTGTCTGCCTATGTGGTAATTAGTTTGCTGACTAATGTATTTTTTTTTTAATGTGTTGGAAATAGTTGTAGTTATTTTTAATATGTTAGAAATAATGTTTTTTTTTAAATACCTAATTTTACATTTATTTATACCTGTTTGTATCAAGTGCAATTACAAGAGCTTTGCTTCTTTGCTTAAAATTTTAACTTAAAAGCATTGACTTGAGCAGATTGTCATGTGACTTTCTATTACGATTGTGATAAATTAATCAATCAGTATTTTAGAACTAAATATTTTAGTTGCTTTAATAATTATTTACACATTTTTTTTATATTAAATATTTTTTTTTCCGGAAAACTCACCCCTGGTATATTCTAAGACCAGCATTGGTAAGTAGAGGCTGATGTTTTTAATGATGTTGACTAATTGATGTTCCCACCATAGTATTTAAGTTGTTATCAACCATAGATATGACCATGTGTATCTTCCCATCCTTTCTTTTTTTTGTTTACTTTTTATTGTATTTAATGTAATAAAAGTTGGACTGTTTTTTTTTTCTTTTTTGTTGCTTGTTTAGTGCATTTAATGCTGTGCAGATGTTTTTGGATATTTAAAGTCAATGCATAAACATATTATATAAGTTATATATGTATATATATATATATATATTCACTGGCATTTATATTTAAGCATTTATACATTTTTAAGTTTGTTTTACCATCTATATTGACAAGAAGTTAAAGTTTATGGCTGACCTTTCAAAGTTTCGATGTGCTGTATGGCAGAGGTTTTCAACCTGTGGTCCGCGGACCCCCTGGGGGTCCGCGATGAGCTTCAAAGGGGTCCGTGGGCAAGTCAAGGAAAGTAGTGATTTTTCTTGTATAAAGTATTGCTTGTTTTGTTTTATTGGTTAGCTTAAGAAAAATTACTAGCTATGCCAGACTGGACAATGAATATTGAAATACGCATATGTGTATCTCGCATACCACCATGTTTGGACAAACTCTGTAGTGCAAAACAGGCACAGCTTTACCACTGAACAGTTTACTTCTGTGTAACAGAGATTTCATTTTTTGGATAGATAGCTATTTCGGTATGTGAAATGACTTTTACATGTTGTGCGCGTAACTTAGTCGTTAAGCAAAATTTAAGTAGTTTGCATCTGCAAACTTAAGAAGTGTTCTGGTCCAAACTGATGTACGAAAAGTTGAAGCCAGGGTGCCTTCGGCTATGGGGGGGGGGGGGGGGTCCGCCACCCGACCTGGGAATGTCTGTGGGGGGGTCCGCAGCATAAAAAAGGTTGAAAACCTCTGCTGTATGGTACAACTTGATGACTCCATATGCCTTTAATAAAAACTTAAAAAGCGAACAAAATAAAAAAGAGTTTGCTAACACTAAATTTTATTCATTCATAATCTAAGTACATGTATAAAACAGGAACACATTTACAACACCACTAATTTATATCATGGAGATTTAATAAAAAATGCATACAACATTTAATAAGTTTATCTAAACTAACACTGAAGGTGTTGGATTCCTTTTTTTTTGGTGTAAATTCAAATCCCTAACAGAAAAAAACCTGATTTAAGTTTATAAATATACATTTTCAATAGCTAATAATAAAATGTCAGAAAATAAATAGTATAACTAAAATTAACATCAGTTGAAAACCAAGAATTCAGTTAATATAAAAAAAGTTAAAACAACAGCAGTTATTTATAACACAAGCTTTAAATTTAATCGTGTCATTTTAAAGCTACAATGGTTAAAATAAATAAATGAATGGAAATGTTAGTTTTTAAATCAAAGGATCTAATGCTATATTACAAAGTAAAATTCTGTAGCAATTCTAAAAGTAAAGAAATTAGTGATTTTTTTTTGTTACATAGACTTGCAGGATCATCAAATTGATACAAATGTGGCCAGTGGCGCCGAGAGCCAACACGGGCCCCAGGGTAGGACATCATTGCGGGCCCCTTAATAAACAAAAAGTCGTGAAAAAATTTACATGGTTGGGGCGGCCAGGCCCCCTAACAGATGCGGGCCCCCCTGCCCCCCCCCCCCTCTTGGCGTGCCTGAATGTGGCTAGTATTTAGCCTTTCTATGTGAGATTTAATTACAGTCTTATAGCTTGACTAAATAAAAATAACTGCATATTTAAAAGAACTTCAATCATAGACATTGCACTTGACATATATATTAAAATAATAATGTAAGCAGTAAGGGCAGTAACTAATAAACAATTACATATGCATGTAAATGAGTTTTTTTTTATTAGAACTACATTTAAACTTTTTATCAACATGATGATTTAATGTGCTTTTTTTTTTACTTATTCTTTCGGAACATTGTTTTTTAAGCTTTATGTATTGGAATCAGAAATCTTGTCAGACGTTTAGAAATGTACATTGCAAAAGGAGCTCTACCAGAATCTATGCATAATTTTGGTATCATTCCATCATTATTATGAATGTTTACTTACAGTGTTAAAGTTAATACATGTACTTATAAATAAAGTATATATTCAACACCAGTTTTCAAAAAAAAAAATATATATATGTACACACACATACCCAAATAAAAAAACAGTTAAGTATGCTCAGCATGTTAATTAAGCAAAATTAAGATATTAATTAATTAAATATACCAAATCAAAAGTAAACCATGACTTTTACACACAACAAATATCCATAGTTAAAAGCAAAACTGAGCTTGTTAAAATTTATTTAAAACATAAAATACTCAAATAAGAAAATAATACATACATCATCATGATCATAACAGGTTGTCAATTTATATCGAGTGAAATTGCACAGACAAGATGGCCCATAGAATCCATTAAAAAAAAATAGAAACATAAGCATATTATTTACTGCAATAATAATACATTTTCACAGACTTTGACTATCAGACAACATGAAAAGTAACAAAATGTGTTTTTACTTAGACCTATTCCTCTTCTTGAGTACATGAAAACAAATTCTGAATCCCAGAATAAAAAGAAACAAACCACCTAATGCTAAAAATAAAACACCAACTTCATGAATATTTTTTTTCTCAAGTATTAAACTCTGAGATTATCGCGAAATAAAATTTTGGTTGATTCAGATTTCCTGAGTAAATCCACAATGAATGATTAGAAAATGGTAACTTTAGCTCATTAATGTCAAAATGTATTTCAGTTCCAAATAACAGTCAAGTTCCTGTAGCCTAGTAGGCCATCTGGGTGTTTCTGTAACCAGGGCATATGAAGGGATAGTGTGGTCAGCACAGCAATCAGCCATCTAACTAATGTCAGGTACCCATTTAAAGCTGGGTGACTTAGGGGACTTACCCAGAATTTCACCTGGAAGAATTCTCCTGGTTCTCATTGAGGATTAAACCTTGAATTCCTAGGTTGATAGTCTACACTTCACATCTGTCCATCTAAATAACACAGCAAACAACAATTCCTACTTTGTCAGACTAAATAGCCATTAGTTTGTACTAAAGCCCTTTGAAAAAAAAAAACAAGGATCGACTTTTGTTGTTCAAACTAATCACTAGAAATCTTCTTCAGTTAAAAAGGTAAGTATCATCAGTAGCTAATGGTGAATTAGAATTAAGCAAAAAAAAAAAAGTGTCAAGTAAAATTGTGGAATGCAAGTCAAAATGAATTAAGAACTGAGTGACATACTATACAGCAGCTTTACAATGTAAGCCATTTCATTATGTTTCCACAGCAGAACATTAAGAGGCAAGCAATTATTGCAACCATTAAAACTGAGATAACAAAAACTATAGACATCTAACCTGAATAATATTTTCAACTTTAGTGTGACAAAAATTATGAATTCAGATCAATTTTTGCAGTACGCTTGAGATTTGTGTTTACAAAAAGTTGTACACATAATTTTATAACAATGTAGACTTCACACATTACACTAGCAATAGAATACAGTAAATTCTTCAATCATTTCTTAAATTACTGGTCTGATGTTAAAAGAGAAAATAAAAAAGCTGACCAAAAATAAATGCAAAGATTGCAGCTAAATGTTGACACACTGAACCAACACATAAAAATTCAAAACTATTTACACACTATGACATCAATTTATATAGCTTGTAAACAAAAGTAAACTATGTTTAAAAAAAAAAAGGAAATAAAAGGATCACAGTTAATGAAAATATTTTATTGGTCGGTTCAGCTGCTAGTGAGTGGAGAAGTCTCTATTCATCTAAGCCACCATCAATAATATGACTGAAGGAAAATGGCGTAAACATGTGACCAGTGCCATCATAAAACTTTGACTGAAATTCCACCCTGATGAACAAAAAAAAAACAGCAAATGAAATTTTTGTTTAAACTGTGATGCAATAATAAAAAAAAAACTAATGGATAACATTTTGTAGTATAATAAGTTATGGCAAATTTAGAATAGAACTGTAAATATGTTTCCAGTCAGTTTTTGAGTCACCTGATGTTTTTATAGGTTTAAAGTTTTAAATACATTGAGCAAGTATCCTTTTTTCTGGCCTGCAAAAAGGCCAGTGCTTACAGGAGAAGGAAAGTAAGCTTAATTTGAATACAATCTCATGTCATTGAGTGTTATAAAACATGTAAGAGTTTTAAGAAATGTTATTATCACTTGAGGTGATGTTCAAACAATGTGAGGAGTACTTTTCTTATGTTTATCTTATTTCTAATGTTGATAAATTATGAAGTGAAACTTGGACTTTTTGTCAAATGGAAGCATGGGTGTGAACACAATGATAAAGCTGCTAACTCTGACCAATCTACTAGTTTACTAAATATTTGAAGAAGTTCTGTCTTCATAATACTTATTTCTCTCATGAGTGGTACTCACCAGTGAAGCCTGAGAGCATGAAGGAAGGCAGACAAACCCTCCATCAGTACCAGAATCAACACTGTCATTCCAGCCCAGACTTGGAAAATAAAGAACAGCACTATAAATCCAAAAGTTGTTGGCAAGCCAAAGCCGATGCGGAATACCAGTGTCCACAAAACTTCTGACAGCTCTAATATTAGCCCAAACAAAAAGAAGCAAAAAAAAAAGAATCAGCAAAATAATACTTAAGTAATGCTACTTGTGCCGACTGAAAAATGGCGTCAACACCCAAGGAAATTAAACTATTAAAAAAGTTTATTAAAACTAAGGAAATTATTGATGACAAGTACAATGAAAACATGTATTTCAATTGTTCAAGCAAATAGTTTGTTTTATATTTTACAGTAAAGTAAACATTGATTGGTTTGAGTAGAGATAACTTATTGTCTTCTCTCCAATACACCAATGGAAGCTTCTAAAGCTAACTTTTTCCCTACCACACCATCTCTCTCAGTGGGAAATTTTATAGCTTTCTTTTCATAGCACCCCCTTGCAGATTACAGCTAGATGCATGACTTTGTATTGTAAATAACCTTAACTAGTATTATGTCACTTTCAACAGAAATGAATTACTTTTAAAATATTGATATTTTTAAAAATAAAAACATAATAACAAACTTCTATTAGGATGAATTGTTATGATTGAAATTGCAAACAAGAAGTCAATGTGAACAATCTGACTATCCTTATTTATAATACAAAACAACAATAATAGTGCAAACTTTAAAATGCCACTAGACAGACTAGCATATAGAAAAAAAATTAAAAATTTTGTACTTAAATAATGAGAAAGAAAGTTGTGACTAAAGCAGAAGTCAAGCAGTCATTGACCTAAATGGCATTTTTTACATAGGGAACAAAATTCAATTAATGCTTTAATGTTGCGTCCATAAAATGAGGGTAGCTTTAGCCACAAAATGCAGCCCACTGTAGGTTAGTTACAAAAAAAACTTTATTAATCTGTATTTGTAAAGATCTTAGAAACCTTATTCAAATATTTATAAATTTAGCAGATCATAAAAATAAATGCTAAAATCTAAAATATCCTTCACCTATGACAAATGTATTCTGTTTTGGGCTTTAGTTCTAAAATAGTCTATGAGTGTCTTGCTTCTGCATTTTTCTACCAACCTTCAGATTTAACACTGCTGCCTCCATCTCTACTTCCTTATGGGTTACAACAGTAGTAGTAAAGTTCCCTTAGCCCTGATGGGCCAGATGATGTGTAGAATACAACTGTTTCTATAACCCCGACATATGAAGGGATTGTAAGGTTAGTACAATGCCCAGCCGCCTTTACTTCCCCAACTTAAGTCATTATTATTATTCCATGGTTCTCACCGAGGATTCAACCCAGCACTCTCAGGCTGACAGTCGAGTATCTACACCACTCAGCCATCCATTGCACTTTACACAGCAGAAGTTAGTAAGAATTCTCTCTAGCTTTTGGAGAAGATGCCCAACTTATAAGATTATGCTATTAATAAGTCAAAGAAAAAACTACAACTTACGAGCATGAGCCAAAGACAGGGCCCAGAGCCGCAGATATGAGGCAGTATGAGATATACAGCTTAAACAAAACTCAATGGTGTGGATGGCTTGATGAATACATATTTCACTCAGGTCCACATGCTAGGCAATTTATTAAAAAAAAATACATGTATAATTTTTTAAACTTTTTTTTTATTACATTCAACTATTCATTTCTGTTTTAGAGAAAAGATAATTTTATATTGACAGAGATGCACCAACTATTCAACTGTTGCTCAATTAGCTTGAGTTCATACTACAAAGACCAAAACTATGATTGATAATTCTAAACTTTATGTACTGTAAATTAATTTTTATTTTACTTTTTATCATTGTATTGCTGAAATGTTTAAGAATAATATTCTAAGTCAAAATACAAATGTAATAAGAAAATTATTTTAATGTTAACTTTCATTTGCCCATGACTTCTTTGATATATATGGCGATAAATAAAATTAAATTATCAGACTTAAATTTTTTTTTATAGAATTCACATTTTAAAATAATTGAAATGAGTCAAACAATTAAAAAAAATCTTCTTATAAATAAAATTTTAGCAAAAGACAAAATTACAAGTTTTCTTGTGTTTATCCTTACAGCTAAATATTGGAATAAAAAAAAAAGAAGAAATAAAAGATTTCTTTAATAACTCAAGGTAAAAAATTAGGAGTGATTAAAAAAAAACAAAAACAACGTTTAACTCGATAGTGATTAATTAAAGCGTTATTTCCATTGATCAATGATAGAGGTATTAACTGGATGAGACAGATAAGTGCAGCCCTGAAGCTTTATCAACGTAGCATCACAATCATTAACTTTACCCAAGAGCGGACAAGGTCATGTATAAATCGCTCACCTCTTCCTCAATGTTGTCCTCTGTATGCAGAGCTCCATTACTTTCTAAGTTGAGAACAGCCTCATCACTCCCTCCCAGCAGATCACCACTGTTTACTGACAGGGGTTGATGTTTGAACTGTGGGAATAAAAACAAAGCAAGATGTTTCTGATAGATACCATCTAACTGCCTGGTATTTTTTTTACACTTAATCTTTATAAAAACACAAATTTCACACAATCATTGAACATTTATGAACCTGGTTTTTCTAGGTTTAGAAAAGGATAGCTAAAAATATACCATATTTTAGTACAGGCCAATTTTATACATTAGATTCTCAGTTATAAAAAGGATTTTCTAGCAACTGTTACTAGAAATGTATATAAAATTATCACTGAATAATATAGTAATGTACTTCAGTATACCCATTTGGGCTTCATGCAAAACAATAATCAATACATGTGGATATATCTAACATAAAATATATTACGCTTTATTACGAATTAAATTATGGGCTGTGCTTAAAATTATAAAAGAAAAATAAAGATAGAGAATCAAATGTAAAAAAAAACAAGAAAGCTAACCACCAGAGTAGAAACCCAAAGCTAGCAAATAAGTAAATTAAGTGAGAGTGCAATAATAGGTCCATATAATTTCAATAGCCCATGCTGCTAGCAGTGTCACCAAAAGGGGGGGCAGAAAACTGTCACCTCACTATTACATAAGTTAAGGTTAGTATGGGACAACTCAGAGACCCCAATGGTTGGGGCTCTGCTCTGAATAAACATTACTTCATCCTCATCTTCCTCTTCCTGCGGTACAATCTGAAAATCTGCCCTCTGAAAGCAGGATACAAACACATGTTCTTAAATGTTACATGGTTTATAATCCAGGAAGAGAAATTTCAGGTCAATTTTGGCGGTGAAATATTTTAGTAACCCTTTAGGCATTTGGCCTTTATATTAGTTGCCTATGATCTGTACCACAAAACGGTGGGTGATAAATCTCTCTGTCGATTGGATTCAGACCTGAAATTTCTTGCCCTGGAATAGTGTTTTATCTGAAGTTTAAAATGACAAGACATGTTTAGACACAATATTGAAGTTAAGAAACTGACGAAAATAGAACTATACAGGAAAAAAAAATTAAATGAATGACAAATGGCAGCGAGTATTACAATGTAGAATTCCCTGTAAAAATGTTTAAGTACCCACTAAATAAAAAATGTGAAAGAATCAAAGCATTTTTGTGTTGGCCAGAGTTTTAATTTAAATTATAACAAACACAATTTGACTCTAACCTGTCCATATTTCTTCAGGTATCTTATATATATAGGCTTGCCCAGCATCATCCAGGGAACACAAAGAATGGCCATAACGACCAGGAAAGACTGAAATCCTTGCTGAAACGGGGATAAAATATAAACACGTTTACATCATTAGGTTTAAGTTTCATTTCAATGTTTCAAACATTGATGTAAACATTGTAATGTCAGTAAGAGTGCTAACTGTATAGAATATTGCTAAGTGTACTAATTCATGTACTTAAGAGGGAACATTTTGTAAACAATTAATACTCAATTTGAAAGGGTAGCCCAAGAATAATTAAATTAGGGTAAAATTAATAAGCCCTTTGTAGTCATATGGTTCAAGAATGGACCATTAGTTAATAATTGGTTATAAATGTTAAGAGATAACTAAGTAATAAGTAAAAGTAAAATAACCAGAACTGACCTGTCCATAGTAAATGAATTGCTTCTGGTCATCTTTTATTGGTGCTCCTGGGTCCACATATTTACCATAGTTGAATAAAAACATGTCAATCAGACCTAAATGATAAAATGTAGGGGAAACATCGAAATGACAATATGATAAACACAAGGACAAATTATGATCATCTTTTCTCTAGTTTAATTTTTGAAATTTAAACATTCATATACAAAAAAATGAAATAGGTAATTTTTTCTAAAATTGTTCATTTTTCTTTATGAGAAAGGTAATCTATTGGTTGAAAATACTTTTTACGTACTTTTTATAAAAAAATATTATTTCACTTTATTTCAATGCCGGTAGTGACGGGGTTTTTAAGATTAAAGGGGGGGAAGGGTTTTAAGAGCATTTAATCTAAAATAAAATGGTCATAAATGTTGCAGAAATGAATACAGTTAATAGAAGCTGATAATAGTAAAAATTCTTTGCGAAATTATATATTTTAAAAAAATCGAATGCAGACTGCCCACTCTATAAAAAAGTCTTCCAAAATATCTTCTAACAAAATATACAAGCCTAAACATTAAAGTAAAAAAAAAAATATACCTATGAGCAGACTAGGAGCTTCATGAGACTGACCGGGAGAGTACTTAATCCATTTTACAAACAACATTATGATGAGGTAGCCAAACATACAGAAAAGGAAAATGATCATAGGGATGAAGTCGAAGATAAGATTTAATGGTTTATTGAAGTATCTGGAGAAATAAAAAAAAAAAAACAACCAGTTTAGTCACATTAAAACTTCGATGTTTTCTAAAATTTAGTTTAGTCACATTAAAACTTTGATGTTTTCTAAAATTTAGTTTAGTCACATTAAAACTTTGATGTTTTCTAAAATTTAGTTTAGTCACATTAAAACTTTGATGTTTTCTAAAATTTAGTTTAGTCACATTAAAACTTTGATGTTTTCTAAAATTTAGTTTAGTCACATTAAAACTTTGATGTTTTCTAAAATTTAGTTTAGTCACATTAAAACTTTGATGTTTTCTAAAATTTAGTTTAGTCACATTAAAACTTTGATGTTTTCTAAAATTTAGTTTAGTCACATTAAAACTTTGATGTTTTCTAAAATTTAGTTTAGTCACATTAAAACTTTGATGTTTTCTAAAATTTAGTT
This sequence comes from Bulinus truncatus, assembly GCA_021962125.1. Taxonomy (NCBI): domain Eukaryota; kingdom Metazoa; phylum Mollusca; class Gastropoda; family Planorbidae; genus Bulinus; species Bulinus truncatus. The sequence goes on from JAGDYQ010000252.1 coordinate 754,335, forward strand.
TAGTCACATAAAACTTTGATGTTTTCTAAAATTTAGTTTAGTCACATTAAAACTTTGATGTTTTCTAAAATTTTGAATAAAATAAAAAAATCAACCAGTTTAGTCACATTAAAACTTTGATGTTTTCTAAAATTTTGTACATAAAAATAATAAAATCTTTCAAATACTTATTTGTGCACAAACGCTTTACTACTGCATTGGAAAAAACATTATATTCCTTAGCACTGTGGGTCTCAATTTCACTGATGTCCAAACTTTGACATTTTTCTTGGTGTAGCACCAAGCTTTTGCAAAAATTTTTTCAGTGGAACACTTACAACAACAGCCATTTTTGAAATAATGAGAGCTATGAAATTAGGAAAATTGCTGGCAAAAAAAATAAATAAAGACTCCATTATTAAAAAAAAATGAGAGACTTCTTGGAGAACCTGTGCTCACGGATTGATAAGCATTGCCTGGGCATATCAAATTTTAGTTATGTGCTCATTGCTTTTTGATAAAATTTGGAAAAATACCTGTGGTTGAAATAGCTGAGAGATATTCCAAAAAACATTTGGGAGACACCAAGAATGACAGACATCTTCATCTTCAATGAGTTAGTAAATGCAATCTTGTTTTGGGCAAACTGCCATATCTGATAAAAAAGAACGTTATTATAAAATAAAAACCCACATTTAATGTAATATGAAAATAAGTTATTCATAATGGTTATTTATGCCACTTACTGGATCAATACCCATAGGGTAAGATGATCCTAGAAAAGTCGTATTAGGGTCGTATGTAATTTTTTCATTTCTCCGCAGCTCATAGATACTAAACTGCGGGTCTCTGTTGAAATGCAAAAATCAACCAGAATTTACTGTAATACTGCGCAAAAAAAGTTAAATATATTGACAATTCTAAATAATAAAGTAGAGAATGTTGAAAAAATGTGTACAGCTATGATCTCTTACCCTTTAGTTATTGTCCACTGAGTGCCAAAGAAATTTAGAGGCTTGGAGAAGATGTCATTGTACATAAATCCAGTGTAGACAGAGAAAGCCCCCATTAGCAGAATGATGTATCGACCACCAAAGAAAGTGCGGAAAATCTAAAAATGAACAAATATCTAAAATTTAAAAAAAATGTGCCATTTAGATAAGAAGAAAAAAAAAAGAGGTAACTACAATATTTCATTAAGCAAAACAAATGTTCTTTTATAAAAATTAACATTGGAAACTAAGTTTTAAATAAACTAAGCAATTAAACATTTATGTCAAAAAATCCTCCATGAAAATAGTAGATTCTAAAGACACATTTGATAAAGATAAATACATGTAATAGTAATGCTTAAAAATTTCAAGTATTCCCCACCCTTTAAACAGCATAGTTTTTTTTCAATCATCTTTTACACTAGTTTTTGTACATGAATAAGGAAAAGATAAATTAATTTTAATTTAAAAAAGCTAGTAAAATCATTTATATAAAAATGATTTTTCAAATTAACATTTTTTAAAGTAAATTCAATGAATGATTATAAATCATATGTTTAACAGCCCATTTTAACACTGACAAGGATATGAAAGAAAAACTTAAAAAACCTCATTAGTATTCCTTTTAGACTCCAGAGATTTTTCTTTCACTACCAAATACAGAGCAAATAAAAACATAATTAATCCGTGGCCCATGTCTCCAAACATGACAGCAAACAGAAACGGAAAAGTGATGCAAGTAAATGGAGCTGTGAATAAAAATAAAAAAAAGCACCGTTACTAACTAATAATGTCTTAATATACAAAAACCTTTAAAAATAAGCTTTTATATAAATGCGATTGAAAGTAAAAAGAAAAATATCCATAAATCAGACAGATATTTACATAAATTATCTTTAATAAAAAAACTCAAGTCTAGGTGCCCCACTAGATCTATAAATTATTTGTTTCATTGCTTTTTACTAATGAATGTAAAGACAAATTTACTCCAGTGTATTTAATTTTTAACAGAATCAATGCCATTGTGGAAACTTTAAGCCTAATTTGGCTAGTCTATATAAGACAAAAAAAGAACATCCCTGTTGTGCACATCAGATCACATACTTTCATCTAACCTTGTCATTATAAACATTGCTAAAAAGTGATTAGCTATGTAATTCTACAAGATTTTAATTTATTTTCTCGAAATTATAAAAATAGTGTTTAGTCAAGTAGAATTTACAAGTGCCCAATTTTAAGTATACTTACTAAATGAAAAACAGGTAAAAAAAAAAGTGAAGTTAAAATAAAAGCTATTAAAAAAAATAAAAAATATAAAACTGGAGTAACACAGTTACATAAAAAAAAAGTAAAGTTCCCTTAACCCTAGCGGGCCATCGGGGCAGATGAAGTGTAGAATTCATCTGTTTCTATAACCTCGGCATATGAAGGGATTGTGTGGTTAGCACAACGCCCAGCCACCTTTACTTCCCCAACTTAAAGTCAGGTACCGATTTAAAGCTGGGTGGATTTGCGGGACAACTTTGAAACACATTTTCACCTGGAAAAATTCCACATGGTTCTCACAGAGGATCGAACCCAGGACTCTCAGGTCGACAGTCGAGTATCTACACCACTCTGCCACCCGTCCCCTTACACAGTTACATACTATCCTTATTTTTTTTGACATGACAAGTTGTATGGCTGTGGCAGAGCTAAAGAATTTAAGTTGTTTGAATAGTTAAGACACACACTGACCAGGATTGACTTCTCTGTAGGCAGCCACACCGTAAGCATCAACTATGTTCTGAAAGCCTTGTGTGAACTTGTTACAGCGATTATATGTTGGAGGTACCATCTGTGTTTGCATGCGGTTGATGATAGATGGAACACTACTTCCACTTCTCTCCTGGATTGAAGAAGAAATAGTATTACCTAAACAATCAGATTTAAGAAAAAATAAATTGTTATATTTAAATAAAAATTTTTTTTTAAATGCAAGTGTTTGATAACAGTGCAGCAAATTTATGCTCTTGATGCACAGGACACATAATATTGTATCGTAAGGAAAAAATGTAAGTTTTTTTGTAAAGAGTCGGGTAAAACAAAAGTGACAATTCTGTTTCCTGTTAAATATAAAATATTATGGTGGCTTCTATATTCATAACATGTATTTTAAAAAAAACAGTTTTAAATAGTTTGTGTACTTTTAAATTAAGTCTGAAATAGTAAATGTTATCATTTAAACTAATGGACTATGTTTTTTTACAAGATATTTGCATTTCCAAATCATAAAAAATCAATCATCAAAATATAAAATTTCACAGAAAACTAAAAATAGCTTGATATAAGGGAACCTATTCTATTTAACAATTTAAACTGTTGACAATTCTGTGTGATAAATATTGTTTTATAGAAACTTAAAAAGATGTTCGTTATTTTGAACATTAAACACATAAATAATCCCAACACTAGCCTTGCCAAGGAAATTAAGGTGCCGTGTGACACACCTTCCAAATCATTTTAACCATGTTTACTTACAATTAATAAGAATTTATATCCCTATGTGAAAGAATAAAAAATTGAAAAAAAAAAAATCATTAAGGAAAAAAAACAATAACTAAATAATACATAAATTGTGTTACATTTAATGTAACAATGTTCTACTAAGTCTGCATATAAAACAATACAGCACAATTTTATAAAGGCACATGTAAGAGTTTAAATATTGTTTTTATAAAGTGATATAAGAAGATTGTTCACAAAAGCATATAAATTTGGTTTAATGCGCAGGTGCTACAAAATCTTACGTTGCATTTTATTTAACAATGCTCTACAAAGTCAGTAAATAGAAAAATAAGCACCCTTGAATTAAGACATAGTTATATATTTAACAAATCATAGTAACAGATGCATTGTTCACAAATGCATACAAATACAGTTAATACAAACATCAATGTAAAGAAAAGCGTTAATTGTATTGAACATATATGTCTCTAAGAGCGTTATTAGAAGCTTTCTTTCACCAGTATTATTAGTCATATATAAATGTGCTCAGCTAAAAAATTATTCAATGATATTTTTTTACAGCCAAGTTCAGTTTTTTTTAAAATCCTCCAAACCTAAAGCCGAAAGCTAAATAAGTGTTCAATTATATTACTTCAATGTTATTGACGAAGTTCTGTTTAAAATGTTACCAAGAATCACCAGGTGCCTTGGCGTACTTGGACTCATGATAGGTAGGTGCCTGATTGGATCTCAGTGTTGGTTGTCTGATAGTTTTTTAAATTTTTTGTTTAATTTTTTTTTTTAAATATGCCAGAATTATATTTAAAAAAAAATATTATTAGGATATATATGTGGTAACATATTTCACATGCAAGTGAACACATACATAAAGAAATGTATATAAAACTTGACTGAGTGTATATAATAAAAAAAGTTATGTAATTAGTAAACAGCCCATATAGTAGCACCACTAATGAGATAAATATTGTGGAATCATTGTGAGGGGTTATGGGTCTCAAAGTTTATATTTCTGGCAAGTTAGATTAAAATTAGGTTTGGCTTATGAGACACAAAACAAATAATCATTTGTAAATATTTAATTTTGTAAAGGCTTGACCAGGTCCAGTTATTTCTAATGTTAAAGAATAAATTGATTTTTATTATAAGATGTTTAACTTTTATTATGATTAAAAAAGACACATAAGTGATCTAATAAAATCTTTAAACTGAAATCAACACTCAAAGATTTCCTTTATGAGATACAATAGGCCTTGTTAATAAGAAATTCAGGGTTAATAGGATTTAATAATTTGTAAATAAATATATTTTATGACTAAAGTAATTAATAATGCATTATTCTCATTATCAGGTGGTTCACGGTTCATACAGTTTTCTTTTGCCATTTTTTTTTAGCTTTTAGAAATTTTCATCCTCATTTTAAAATTGATTTCCAAATGATTAATTTTTTTGTATAAAAAAAATATTTTAATTTATAGCTGACTCACTAGTGAAATAAGTTTCACAATTTTTTAATGTGAAATAGACCTAAATGATTATAAACTCATAATTTGGTAATGTTTTATAGTAAAATACATTTTTTGAATTTCTGATTATGGTATGATAAAAAAGACGTTAAAATTTTTGCAGACATTTTGAGGTACAGCTAGTTACTATGAAAACCTTTCAATAAAATTCTCTTAAAAACGGATTTAAAATAATGATATATAAAAAAAATTTGACTGGAATTTCTCCATACCGTTCCCCTCCTCAGAGCATGCTGAATGCGATCAAGGTCAGACACAGGACACCAACACTCAGCAATCAGACACTTCTGGGTGACATCCAAGTTGAACATGTTCAAAGTGTGATAGATGGCCTTGATCTTTCGAACTTTGATAAACCAAACTTTTATGTTCTTAGCAGCAGCAACTAGCACTCGATGTCTATGATCTTGGGTTTGTCCAAGTACCTAAAAAAGAAACAAATACATGTAACAATAAATAAAAAAAAAAAAAAAAAAAAGAGATTTTAGAACTTTAAAAATGTATTGCCTAATTTCCCCAATCTGAAATTCGGATTAAATTACATTTATAATAATAATTAAAAATTTAAAGAAAGAAGGCAGAATAAATTATTTTGTTAACTATATTAATTATGAAATGAACATTTTAAGAGTAACCTAGAAACAATGGAAGAAATGCCTTACAGTATTCAAATCTTCTATCCTTGTCATGACCCCGATAGCCATTTCTCTCCTCTCAGTTTGAGTTTCTGGACATGGATACAGAGTGGCACGATACCTGGCATTACAGTAAATGAATTAACAGTATTTTTTTTAAATATGATTTTAAAATATTGGAAAACAATTACAAAATATTTTTTTTTCCTGCAACAACCTACCCCTCACAAATTTTTTTAATTCGAGCTTTCAGCTGCTCTCCTTGGAAGAAAATTATAAAGACTGACTTGTGCACATTATCTCCCTGTAAAATTAAAAAAAAAGCTACTTAGCAGGTTGAAAAACAAAACAGGAATAACATTTATAAGTGCAAAATCAATAAAGAAATTTTTATGCATATGCACTTAAGTAGAAATCATAACTTACTGATACAGGATCTTCCATGAGGGAAGTAGAAATCATAACTTACTGATACAGGATCTTCCATGGGGGAATCAATTTCTGCCTGCCTTAAGAAAACATTGCCTCGACAAATGCGCCACAGCATCACCTCAAATGATGGTATTCTCTCTCTTAATATTACACCAGCAACAAATCTGTGATAGAACATTATAATGGGTTCATTTTAATTTCCCAATATATTAATTCCTCATGAGATTAATATGTCTAAAAGAGGATTGACAAAGTAAAGCTTTGTATTGCAATACGACCGTTTTTTTTATTGCATAAAGTCATGAAGAATGCAGGAAGCTAATTACCCCAATCTCATAGGCTGTCCACCTCTAATTGCCTGCTCATCACCTAATAACCCAATCCTCTCTTCTGTAATACTAGGATCATGGAGAGCCTGATGATGAAACAGAGCCTGTGATAAAAGAAAGCAAAAAAATAAAAATGGAAGTTTTTTAGAGATGAAGAATCAAACGAACAAAAAAAAAAAAAAAGAGTATTGTTTATCCATACATGAATCAATAAATTAAAATTTATTTTTTTTCTTATAATTTAAGCTTTAAATATTAGCCAGTTTTTCCCAATCCTAACAAAACTACAAAGGCATTCAATACTGAAATCATGTATTTAATTAAGTTTAGGTTAAATTAATCTAAATTTTTATAAAAGAATACACAAGTAGCTGAATTAGTCTTTTTTTTATATATATATAAAAGCTTTTAAATGTGCATTTGTTAAATACAAAATATAGAATCTTGTATTAACAGATGAATACATGCAAAAAATTAAGACTAATACAGCACCATAAAATTATGTACATCACATGAATTTAACACAAGCATGAAAACAAATTTTAAAATATTCATCCAATAAAACAAAGGGGAATAGGAGGGAGAAGCTGACACAATCATAAATAAGTAAAATAAGAACAATTATCTAAAGTTTTTCTGTGCTTCAGCCAATGTTTTATGCAATAAAAATACTTTTTAACCTGATTTGTAATGTTTTTGATTTCTTTTAGTAATTCATTTCTTTAAGCCAGGATTTATTAACGCCTTGAGCAGACACTCTTAATAACTCTTCTTTGGTTGATCCTAAATTAAGGTGAATACAAGCTCCATGGGTTGGAGGAGGAGGGTTAAAGAGAGAGGAAGATGCAGACTGAACTTACTATCAAACAATAGCATCCCAATATTTACTGAGAGTATATTTTGTTTCTGAGGATCATATTTATAAAATATTGTCTGAAAGGAAGACAATGATGAAATAAAATTAAGGATGATGGTAATTATGTTTCCCTTAAACTGTTTATGAAAATAACAATCCTTTTTATTTACGGTCAAATGGGTTATAGTTTTCAATGATTATCTGCATATCCTTGTATCAAATATGACTTTTATTTAAAAATTTGAAATGAAATTTTACCACGAAGGAAAATGAGTGATTTTACAGACAAGCTGTATGTTTTTCAACTGTTGAGTTCAAATACATGTGACTGTTGAGTTCAAATACATGTGACTGTTGAGTTCAAATACATGAGACTGTTGAGTTTTGTGCAGCTCCTAATGAGCCAGTTTTATTATCATTTAATTTTTTTTACAAAAATCTGAATAAATTGACTGTATGAAAACCGAAACGCACTTTTCACAAGCCTCGTGTTAGATCACCCGTCATATATACAGCCAAAACAAAAATAAAACAACATCATTTTAAACATAAATAAAACAGATTTAGTTTAACAATATACCACACCTAGTAGTCTATGGAACTAGAAAACATGGAAATATTTCAGAAAAAAATTATTCATGCAATACGATCCATGATGAACATTTATTAACAAGCATGAAAAAAAAAAAACCAACTTTCTAGCCCTAGGAAATGAGTGCTGCAAATCTACAATCTATTCTAATAATACATTCTAATATTCATCTACACCGACCAGTGTTTTCCTCAGAACCAAACACATTTACAACACAAAGGTGACTAGCTAGAATGTGAGTTTTACATTCATAAATACATTTAACAAGATATATTATCATAATGAGTAAGATCCTGGGGAAAACTAATAGCCTCTTCTATGTTCAGCACCATTTAAAATCAAATTTATTAATGCTCAATCTGCAACTAATTTCTTTACACTTTAGCTATTGCATCATCTTTTAGTAATGTGTAATAAAAAGATTAAAATGTGTGAGAACTGGCTCATAAACATTATGCATTATTAAATCTGTGTGCACATACACTTACAGGTGCTGTATATAGTACATGTATATACAAATGACGGTCTAATGTCATTACAACAAATCTCATGACAAACTCAACACAATTCTAGTTGTTAAACTAATATCTTTTGTCTCAAAATAACTTTGTGTTGAGGTTAACTCTTAAGTGGTTACTGCTCTTGACACTTAAAGTGTGCAATCAATAATGGCCAAATTTATATTTGGAATAAAGCTTCATATTTTACACTAAAGTGAAGTTAGTGCATTTTAACTGGACATGAAACGGAAGTATGTAGCCCTTTAAAAGTTACATGAGTTGCTAAAAATAAATTAAATTAAACAAAAAAATAATAACATACCTATCTTTTATCTAGCTTAGCAAATAAAAAATACCCATACCTATCTTTTATCTAGCTTAGCTAATAAAAAATACCCATACCTATCTTTTATCTAGCTTAGCTAATAAAAAATATCCATACCTATCTTTTATCTAGCTTAGCTAATAAAAAATACCCATACCTATCTTTTATCTAGCTTAACTAATAAAAAATACCCATACCTATCTTTTATCTAGCTTAGCTAATAAAAAATACCCAAAAGTGTCAAGAAATCTGCCTAACATAATTAGTGCCCATGAATTAGTAAATCAAAACATGATAAACTTCTCTCTGAAATGAGGTTAAAGTACTTGAAGTTTACATGATAAGTGCTGGCATTTCTTAGAAACGGGTGGGATAAACTGATATAATGATTTATAGAGAGTCACTTTTAAAAAAATCCTCATGACTCAATTGTATCAAGATCTGTTGCAATGAAACTGAACCTGTATTACACATATATATATATATTAATGTAGTGTTACTAGAAATTCTCAATACAGTGTATTAGCAAAACAAAAAACTAAAAAAAAAAAAAAGAAACATTATAATACGGTGATCACATAAAAAAATGATACAACAATGCTCAAGGAAACTGAAATGTAACAAAACAAACCCCAACCCACCGATAGCAAGGTATGGTTACATCACCAGACGATATACAGATGGTGCCATTATCAAGATATAAAAAAAGAATGGCAAATTAAAAAAAAAATGTTCAAAACAGAATTGTATATATTTTTAATGTAATTTCTTTGATTATTATTTAAGGAAAAAAATTAAAAACTTATTAGCTAAAAGAAATATATTCCAAACTAAACACCCCCCCCCCCCCCCAAAAAAAAAACAAAAAACAATCCACTTTCTTTACATAATTTTTTTAAAGTAAAATATCATGACACCTATAAACATTGTTCAGTAAAAGGAAATTAAATAATATCAATAGTTTTTAAAATATCTCAAATTAGGTTTACAGAATTCAACCAAATATTATTAGTCATCTGGTATTCTATTTTTTTTCCTTTCTGCAAACAATAATGTTTGTGAAAGGACTTCTTCATTCAACTATGTGGACCTTTGTTCAAAGTTTTATACAATACAGTGACAGACATTTTTTCACTATCAGCTCACCTCATCAAAAAAAGTCTGTGTTTTTCTCAGAATATGTTTCAGCTCTGTCAATTCCAGGAAATTGCGCTTTAGAGCTTCAGAATTGGAGTTGACTTCTTTCATTTCATTTTCTAGCTTTTCAAAAGTTGCCTGAATTTTTTGTAACATTAGTTAGTTCTGGTTAATAAATTTAACCCAATAATAATAAAATAAAAGTTTTCAACATAAAACTTAACTGGCATCAATGACATAAAACTAAGATGAGCAAAGGTTAATGTTCCCCTTAAATCAACAATGATATAAAAACTATGATTTAAACTTCCGATTAATGTTTTCTCTGAATTAATGAAAATAATAACTAGGATGATGACAACTGCTAGTTAATGTTACCTTTTAACCAACAAAAACAACATTCATGTTGAAACCACGAATTAATGTTACCTCTAAATCAATCATTTCCCTGGCTGCAGGAGCATCTGGGTTATCTCCCGTATTTAACATAGGAATACCATCCTTATTTATTTCTTTTTCAAGAAATCCTAAATGAATAAAGTTATCTTTGTAACAAATTGAATTGGAATATTTCTTAAGAAATCAACACTAGTCATTACATACAAATGGAAATGAAAACAATGCATCTGCTGACTAACAATAAGAGGTGACTTACTTAATTTTCTTTCCATTTCCTCACAACGTCGAATTTCATTCACGAATTTTCTCTGGAAAGCATTGACATCTGGATTCAGCTATTGTGTGGATAAAAATAATATCATGAAGATAAAAAGTGTTTTTCTTAAGATAAAAAACAAGTAAGCATTCTAGGTGATGAACATAAAAAGGGTTTTTTTAGAAGATAAAAAAACAAATAAGCATTCTAGTATTTAAAAACATTTCATCTTGCAGAATGCAGATGACCCCAATTAGAAATATAAAATCTTACAGAGAAAAGATAATATTTAATAACATAAAAACCATAACATAACACCTACTTGGCATTATCAATCAACAGTAGATAAAATAAAAACTCACATCTCTAAACTGCACCAATCCCAGTTCTCCAAGCTCTGAGACACACGTGTAAGCTGCCTCTGACTGAAGAAACATTTGACACAAGGTCATTTTCTCACTCCTGAGCAAGGAATCCATGTTGAGTATTGAAATTTAGAAAGAGAAGCTTGTTTTATAAATCAGCTCACCAGCATGCACATATGGAGTAGTTTGAATTGGTAGTGTCTCTAGCACTGAAAGAAAATAACAACATAAGTTATTTATATAAAAAATTTCAAATTCTAAGTCATAAGCATGTTATACAAAAACATTTAAAGTTAACATAATCCAGTCTTTAAAAAGTAGTAAAAAATCATTCTACCTTATAACATGCAAAACATTTGAAATGCATTATTAAATAGAAGCTACTCAAATATCTTGTAATCAATCTTTAAAAAAAAGCTTCAGGTAACATAAATAGCTATTTCATTTAACAATGAAAGCCGAATGATGAAGTGCTAACTGAGTCATATTGCTGTAGAATCTCAACTTGTATTACAGTGTCCATTACTTATTTGGCAGATATGGTTATGAAAAGTCAGAATACATAAACACAAATGTAAAGTAGTCATGACCTAGTAAGTTTAGCTTAAAAAGTGTACAGCCAATATATAAAAGTTCAAAAGGTCATATGTATGCTGCTACATCATGTCAGCCATACTTCAAAAATGTCAGAAACTTATGTCCACATGACAGATTGTCAATACCTGGTTTCATTTCAACTATTCATTGTTTGAATATTTCTATTCTTAAAATAGGAAGGATAATTTTTTTACAGCAATAATATAAATCAGTTAAACAAGTTTTATTTCGATCTCAGTAATAAATAAATAAAAGTCTAAAACAGAAACACAAAAATTCAAATTAAATTTTAAGTATAATTTTTGGCATCATTTTACTACTACAAGAAAACTTGTAAAAAAGATGAAAGTAATTTACACAGAAGTTGTCTAATAATACTATCATTTTGAAAAACCCGTAATGATTTAATGGATATACAAATTTTATTCTTAAACATAAACTCATTTTTAATACAGTAAAATAAATAAAATTTTTTTATTGCGATTGAAAATTAAACAACAGTCATTTTTTCATTTCATCTCTATTCTCTATATCAGACATTTTTTTCATCAACGAAAAGCTGAACAGGCTGTTTGATCAGGCCCGTACTCTGCTCATTCATGTCAGTGAAGATTTAATTTAATGTAAATTATTTCATACACAAATTCCACTGATATGCTCTTAATCAGGCCCATCTGTCAAATTTAATAACCCAATGTTTGCCCATTACTATTAAAGCCACACAATGCTCTGGCTGCTAAAGCTGGTCAACTAAAAAAATGTAAAATATTTTCCAGTTATTATTTTTCTTTTGTGTGCTAAAGGTTTGGCATTACGATTTTATCATGTCTTTTTAGAACTTGAACTGTGATGTTTTATTGAGCATATATTTTTGCTCATTATAAAAAAAAGTCATTCAATACTCTGCTGTTAAGAAAGATTTTTTTAATCACAATAATGAATAACTTTAACACATATTTCTTGTGCAAAAGTGGAAATTAAAAAAAAAGCAACTCATTTAATCTATTGTCATTTATTTCTTTGTTTCAACAGTTGTAATTTTTATATTTTCTTGAATGTCCAAAAACATGCAAATACTCGGTAAACTGTTCTGTGCCAATAGTAAAAAAAAAGTCATTATTTTGCAGAAAAATCAATATGCCATTCAACCAAATCCAATTCTAAATGTGAAGTGTTAATTAGTGCTCAATATCTTTGTCATCATATTGTCAGGGTATAGTTTTCACTTTAATGCTCACTTGGCATTCTAAAATATAATTTATTCTAGCTAACTTGCTAGATTTTGAAGTTATGCCATTGCAAGAAAACTCTAACAGCCTTACACAATATTTCTGGGCATATCATCAATATTTTATTTTAATCAGCATACAATAGAACAGCAGTGATTCTTTCAAGCATTTACTGAATGATTTTCCGACATCCAGTTTATAGTCTGTTTTTTTGTCTGAATTGATATTAATTAGCAGAAAGCTAACTGGTATCTAATGTTTTTTTTTTCTCAAACAGTGAAGAACAAAATCATAATTTTCTTATGTTGCTTCAAGTATAGTTTATTATGATTGGCATTTTTTTTTCTGTAACAGTGGAAGAATTTGCTTGAAAACATTGCATGATTATTAACAAATGCTTTCTTTAAAAACCAATAATTGTTATCAAACATCTTTATCAGTATCACCACACAAAACAATTCTATACTGAATGGTAACTTTAAATTTTGTATATAGGCCTATCCACTGAGTGTTTTAATTCCATTGAAGTAATATTAATGAAAGCTACCTTATAGTCAGGATAAAAAACTGAACAAGCAATGCTTAAAAAAAAAATTAGGTGGGGGGGGGGCTTATTAATCCATTAGTAGTGAGTTGGATCTTCGTGTTATACCCCAATCTACATGCTGTGGATCATGACAGGGACTTAACCAATAAAATAAATTGAGTGACTTGATAGACTGGGAATATTTTATTTACTAATAGCTTTATGATCCTAAGATCAACTGGGAGATACTTTTGTTGTAACTAACAGCTACGTCTCTTGTAAAAGCCACATTTTTGTACAGTATGAATAGCAAACAAATATCTGCTTTTGTATCTATAAAAATAATATCACTAATGTGTGTGCCTTGATCTATACTTGATAAATTAGCTTTGACCCTGATCTTAAAGGATTCAAGATGGCAAACGGCTGTTGGTTTTGATTTGGAACATTTCAGCTTGAAAAAACCATCATAACACAAATAAAATATGCAAATTGAAAAAAAAATTCTGCCATATAAATTATAATTATTTATTTCATTAATCATGCATATGGAAAAGGTTCTTTTCTTCATAAACCTGTTTCAGAATTGATTTTTTCAGGATTATCGGTTAGGGATAGGGATAGTAGATAGATATCAGATTTAGAGCGACCATTCCTCCGAAAATTATTTAATGCCTGTTCGACCATTTATTTCTATTTTTTCTATTCTTCTTAGATGGTCAGGTAACAAGTGCGAATAAAATATGCAAATTGTAAAAAAAATCTACCATATAAATTATAATTATTTATTTCATTACTCGCTCTGGAAAAGGTTCTGTACTTATAAACCCGATTGAATGGAATGTTTACACTAGTTCATGAACTAAAAATAAGTACAAAAACACATTTTGCAAAGGTTTTGCATGGTATAGCTAGTTATTATTCGGATTCACAAGCCAACAGATGACTATGAATCATAAACTAGACATTTTTTTACAAAGGTTGTATATAAAATAAATAACGCTTGATATCTGTTTATAGCAATTTTTGGGTACCATTTCTTTGTATATTTCTCATACATAAAAATCGTAACTTACGATTAATTAACTGACAAATTTAATGCAATCACGTAATCATTTTCTTCGGTTATGTTTGTTGACAACTACAAACAAGCCAACTCGGAATCCATTACGCATAATTTATTGTCTAAATACCTAACTATATCAAATGTTGCTAAAGAGTAAGACTAAATTACGAATCTTAACAAAACTGACCTAAATGTTCATTAACTTATAACACGTTCACTCACACACGCACACGCACACGCACACGCACACGCACACGCACACGCACACGCACACACACACACACACACACACACACACACACACACATATATATATATGAACAATTGAGTTTTTGAATATTTAATGTTAACATTTATAGAAGGCATTAGAAATTTTATAAGGCTTACACGATAATATGAGTTTAGAATTGATATTCTTATTCAATTCTTATTTGGACATTTTTTTTTCAGTAGATTTAGCTGCCCCTCACAGGATGCCACCTGGGTGTTTTGCGACTCCTTGCAACCCTATTTAGATGTAGTTTACAGTTTTGACAAGAGAGTATGGCCAATACAAAGCCTATAAAGGCAATAACGTAACTAGGAGGGGACGGCCTGATCGCGGAGGTGCTTTACCAGGGGTTTTTTTGCCATGTAGCGCGCCGGATCTGCGATCCGGCACCTCTGAAATGCAACCCGGCACCTCTTATAGTTTTCTTCATTTGGTAAAAAGTTAAAAACTTCAGAGACCCACCACCTCTTATTGAAGAGACCCACCACCTCTTATTGAGCAAAAAAACCCCTGTGCTTTACTTTATCATTGGCTAGGTGTGATATTTCCTCGCATTTATTACATTTATTAAACTCCTTTCCACTCCCCCCCCAAGGTGTTACGTAATAAGTAACATACTATTTTCGCCACTACATAAAGGCAGGCCTCTTAATTTTATTATTTATATCTTATTTCTATGAGGACATTCTACACGTCTGTGTGAATTTAAAAAAAGAAAGTAAAGAACATTAAGAGATAAAGAAAACTTTATAAAAAGATCAAACCATCTCAGTAAGATGAATTTAAGGCCAAAGAAAGGGAAGTAATTGAGATAATTAAAGCTAAAAGGGAAACAAGTAAAGCTTTATATTATTTGTATAAAGATCATAGTATACAATATAAATATAATTATTACTTTAATATATAAAAGCAATAAAAATGTTTAAAATTTAATAATTCTTATTTTTAATAAAATAATTGTCTAAATTGTTAAATTTTTTTTTACTTAAATAAAATATGGCAACAAACGTAAATGATACAAAACATTTAATTTTCATTGTATTGTAAATTATATAAGTGTATGTCACATCAATTTCGACCTTTTATTCAAAATTAAATTATTTTTGAACGCGACTTGTTTTCACGTCGCTGTGAGACAAATAAAGACCTTATTGTAGGTAGGATCGTTACTCAATTGCTTTGATTAGGGGTCATCCATAAAAGAAGTCCCCCCCCCGTCCACTTTGGACTTGACCCCCCCCCCTTTCCCCAGTTGTGGACGTCCAAAATATAAAATTTACCGAACGTAAATTAATGAATATTTCTAATTTTTAAATTGGGAGAATAAAGAGTATTAACAAAGATTTTTTTTTCAGAAATTCCAAGTTATAAGACTTGCAGGCAAAATTCTAAATATGAAATAATAACTGTTCAAAAACATTATATTGAACCACTGTATTAAAAAATGTAAAGCAGTAAACCACCATTATTCAGTCAACTGAACATTCGGATTGCAGCCCTTCAAACATATTTCGTACAATGACAAAAATCTGTTGTTGAGTCTTCAATTACTGATTCAATCTGAGTGGCACTTCCTTTAATTCTTTTTCATCGATTTTCACCATCTGGAATATGGCACAAAATCACTTCAAGTCTAGAAAAATTTCTTAAGAATTTAACAAAACTGTATACAACAAAAGTGTATTAATTATTATTTTGGAAAAAATCGTTTCTAAATTTAACCACTCAGTTTGTAAAAGATTGTTCGGGTTTCCATCATAACTCTTTTGTCATTACACTAGAAGTTTTTTGCAGTAAATTTATGCAAAAACTGCCATACTTAAAACAAGTACTAATTGTTCCATTTCTGGATACAGGACGTGTTAGCGCATTTTCTTGTTATGTACTACGTTTGAGTTAGCTTTCAGTAAATATTTGTAAATTTTGGAAATGTTTATAAATCCAATTGTGTAATGCATATATCTGTAAAAAAAAATATTATAAAGACGTTTCTTTATGTTTGAAAAAAATTTTTTTTCTCTTAAATCTAACTACAAGTGGTTTGTGGTTACTGAAATAGACTCATAATTGAAAGCATTCGAAATTATAGTCATTTAATCGTCCGAAAACTCCGTCAATTGTTGCATAGCTCTGATACTTTCAATCAAACTACAAGCTTACTATTTCATTTGATCGAGTTTCTTTAATAATTTTTGGTGAAACTACGTGCTGCAGTATTGCACCAAATGAATGGGTTATTGAACGTACAAGGTGTAGAATGGGGCATACATATATAATATATAAGCCCCTTAGGAGCTCCTAAAGCCCGGCCCTCAGAGGTCCTATCGCGAAATGAACTTTGATGTACACATGGCAGGCCAAGACCTACAAAATGGGTCTAGGACTTATGGTTGCTGAGATATAGGGCGCTCCTTTATTAATATAGCTTATATAGTAAAAAACGGTACTTTATAAGGCCCCTTTTACGGCCCTCAGAGTTCAGATCGCGAAATGAAAAAAAGTCATTTCTTGGCAGGCCAAGACCTACAAAATGATATATACATCATGGGTCTAGGACTTATGGTTGTTGAGATCTAGGGTGATGACAGACAGACGAAACGGGACAATAGAGCATTTTTTTTAGAAAATGCTCTAAAAACACTACAATGTGGACACCCACTATGTCCTCAACCCCATCCCCTCCTTTGTCCACTTTTGCTGAACCCCCCCTTTGTGTGGACGTCTTTTATGGATGACCCCTTAGTGTCGCTAACTCAAATAAGGGTTAGCAGGGGATGGGAGATCATTTACGAAGGGGTAGAGGGGGAAATGTTTTGAAATGAACACTTTGGCGAGTGTCCACTGTAAAGAGGTGTTTATGTGCTTTCACAGATATCACTAACGTTAGAGAAAGAAAGAATAGCATGAATGAAAGAAGAACAATTGGTTGACCGCAAGTTTTTTTTTTTTGCAGTGAAGAAAGGGAGGTGGGGGAGGCACAAGAATGGTCCCCTATTTTCTGGCAACAGACCTGATGATATTAGTTAAGCTAATTACCAATGTTTTGAAGGGGCAATGAAGTACTTTGGTATCAACCGACATGTGGCAATATGTTTCAGGTTTCCAAAACAATTAATTTAAGCAACATTTACGCAAACAACACATTAAAAAAAACAAGTTTGAAAAGTCACAGGAAAACATGAAATTAAAATTAAGAAAAAATGTCTTGAGCTTTTTGAAATATATTCTTTTATTATTGTACATAATGAAGTGAATTAATTCCATTAATTCATTAGCTTTACCCTACCACTTGGTTGTTGGTGCTGTTATTTTTCACATCTGTTATGGATCTGACTCTAAGCTGAGATGTTAGCTGAGTGACACTGACATCATCTGCAGCGTAGAAAAAGACTTTCTGAGTGACAGAGAATATGGGGAACCCATTGTCTGAAAAATGCCCCAGAATTGTGTCAGTTGACAACCAGGTGTAGAGGGCGACGACATCACTGGAAATCTCAATTTCGAAGATGAATTGATCAAGTTTTACTACAGAGGTAATCTGTTAGAAATAGAGCCTTAGTGAATAAAGGTTAAAATGTTTAAAGGAGCATATTATGTATGCTGATTTTTTTTTTTTTATTTTAAAGGAAATTTTATAATTAGGCCAATATTACATAATGTAGACATTTTTTCATAATTACTAAATATATCTTTTTTTTTCATTTTATTACAGGTAAAACATTCATAAGTGGAAATATTATTATTTAAATAAAAAAAATTTACTATTTATGAATCATTCTAGTGAAAGTTGTTTAATATACAAATTTTATTTAAATTTAAATTATAACAATTTTGTTTATATATAAAAAAAAACACAATAGTACATGTATTAAATATTTAATATTTCTTTAAAACAGGTAGAAGCAATTATTCAACCTTATTTTGGTTATAAAATTTCTTTCTTACCTGTACTTTTGCAGGAGGTAGGACTGAATATTTTGGATAAGCCAAAGCAAACCATGTTGAGGATATTGGTGAGCCAACAGAGTCAGAGGTGGTTAAATGTAAAATACATTTATCTTTACCTGGACAAGCTGATTCTGTCAGCAGATCATTGACTGATTTCTGAAAGACTGACTCTGCTGTTGTTGTTAACTGGATACCAGGAAAGAAAATAAAAAAAATAAAAAGAATTAAAAGTTATTTGTAAGAAATTAAGTGAAATTTACAAAGGTTTCTTACTTCCTTGCATTATATGGAATTGAGTAGCTAAGACTGGTTTGCAAAAGTGTGTTTGACAGTAATTTTTATCAAAAGATGTTTGAATTAGATTCAAATGTATGAGATTAGAATGAAAAAATCATAAGGAAATAAATATGTTTTCAGTATATGTTACTTTGTACACAATTTTGAGAAATAAGGTAAATAGATACATAAATAACAATATCATTATTTTTACATAATTCAAAAGCCTTAATTGCTTACACGGTAAGAAACATTCCATGAGAACAATGGGTTCAGACTTATGTATTGATAAATTTCCACTTTTAGGTAACCAGCAGTTGCTCTTACAGCATTTTGCAGATAGTCTGAAGCATCCTTGGATGAAATCTCACTTCCTGTATAATCACTGGCCTGAACCATAGGCTGCATTGTTATTGTACCTAATTCAGAAGCATGAAACAAAAACAATATTTAACATGATATAGAATAAACTAGGTGTAGGGAGAAAAAATAAATATCTTTTCTCATTTTTATACTACAGGTATTATGTCCATACCAATATTGATTAAAATGGTATCTTAATGGATGGCAGGAAAAAAATGTACAAGTAAAAAATTTGTTCCAAATGAGATAAATTAAAATAAAAGCAAATCAAAACAACATTGTCTACTTGAATGAGTTATTGTCTAAACTTTCTTGCAGTAAATATCCCAATGTAAAAAAAACATTATTTAACGCTCCTTTGTGAAATAATTTTTTCTCATGCAATCCTGCATGACAAAATACAAGGAATGCCTTACCATTTACAGGATCTCTGACATGTTTGATTGCTATCTCATCAATAACTATGTACACATCAATAGTATTGTCATCAAGGTAATATGGAGATATAAGAGTACTACCGAAGAAAGATTTAGCATAATAGTGTAACATCTTCCAAGTTCCAGAGTAATCTGAAAAGAACATAGAAATATTAAACACTCATTAATGTATCACATTAATATTTCTAAGCAAGAGTATATAGCTTTTCAGATTTTATGCAAGGCACATTAAGTAATGTTCTTTATGAGTACTAAAGTATATAACATGTTAGACAAGCTGTATGCAGAGTTAATTATTTTTATGAGGCACAAATCAGTTATAAAAAAATTATATTAATGCATTAAAAAAGAGCTCTTTAATTTCTTTACAAGACTTACTGAAAAAGAAATAACCAATTAACAAAATGTTTTAAAACAGAAAACAATTTTGAAAATTTGAGAGGGTTTTGATACCTGACAGAAAATAGGAAATCTTTTAAAAATTAAAACTATGATAAATAAAAAGACTTAAAAATACATCTCTGAATGGCAACTTTACCAATAGAGGCCCATGTAGGAGCTTGCCAGATATCATTCAACTGCCAGTAGAGGGCACCCATGGTTAAGCCTCTGCCATCGGGAAGTAATTTAGACTGATGCCTTCTGTAATGCTCTGACTGAGATCTTATGCACATTGCTTGATTAATCTGCGATTTCAATAGACCAAATTTATAAAAAATTTTCCTGATTTTTTTAAGAGCTGTGTGAACAAATCTGGACATGTAATTTAATGTATTTTCCTTTACTGAAAATTACTACCTGAGTTAAATAGATAAAATCTAAGAATTTTTCTTTTTCATCAGGAGAGTTTGGTAAATTGATGTGTAAATTTACCTCAGCTGCCATCTCAGAATTACCTGGAGTTAAATATAAACGTTTTAAATAAGATAAAAAAAAAATAAAAAGGAATTGTTTTAATTCACATAAGAGAAAATTATTAACAGCTGAATCAAAATAGCTTACTACACACAATTCTTTTTCAAATTATCCTTTATTAAACTAGTTGAATTACAGATAATAAAACCCCTCAAACAAACCAATACAGTATAAAATTGTTAGCATAGCATTGTCACCTTGGTAAGCATTTATGTTTTTACATTATAATCTCACCTTAATTTATATTGTCATTTTCAACTCCACAGGACTTAAAAATGAAATGACTTTTTAAATATATGACTTAATATATTGTAGTACCTTAATTAAACTTCAAAATATCATGAATATAGTTTTCAAAGAGTAATTTAAAGAGATGTTCAATCACACTGTAATATGTTAAATAAACGTTTAAAATAATGTATAGAATGTTTTACAAAGAAAGTATTTTAAAATCCTTTTCACATCAGCTTGTATAAAAACTTATACTCTTTCATTTACTGAAAGAACAAATTATACAAAAACCTCCTCCATGGTGTTGCCTGTGATTGACCATGTCAGAGTCCATAGCATAATCAGATGAGACGAAAACCTTGGCAAGTGTTTCATTGTTACACCAAGCTTGAACTCCATATTCTGATGCCATCCTTGGAATTCTAAAGCCTTTGACATTCCATTGATCAACAGAGTAGTCATAAAAGTGCACTGAGGAAAAA